>SNQN01000668.1:90122-108515 GCA_008642245.1 Bassia scoparia
GTCTCTTTGCCCATTTTTAACCGGTTTCTTTGGACTTTTTTGTAGTAGTGTATAGGTATAAACTCACTTACATGTTGAGGGTATGAAACTTTGGGAATCAGAGTGAGTTTTGTGCAATTTATCCCCTTAAGAAGCTTGCCATGAGTAAAGAAGTCTTTTATAGCTGTGCAAACATCCTTGCCAATTATGTCCCAAGACCTTTTGAAGAAAGTGCTATTATACCCATCGGGACCTGGAGCTTTTAATCCTGGGATAGACCACATAGCCTCTTTGATTTCATGATCAGAAACATYAGCTTCCAATAAGGTAGCTTGTTGTGCAGTGATGAGTTGGCCTTTATGGACAATTTCATGTTGAATGGGAGTTCTGGAATGCATTTTAGAACCAAGAAGGTCAGTGTAAAAATCCTCAGAGGCTTGCTGAATCATACCAGGTTGATTCTAAACAACAGCATGCTTGTCTTGAATGGAGAGGACTCGATGTTGGAATTTCCTAGCTCTGATACCGTGGTGCAAAAATTTTGTGTTTGTGTCACCTTCCTTCAACCAATGAACTYTTGCTTTTTGGTGGATGAAGCTATTGTAAGCTTCCTTCATCTCTTTGAATTCAATTGCTGCTTTCACTTCTTTGTCAATTAACTCAAAATTGTTTGATTGAAGTTGCAAGTCAGCTTGGCAAGCCCTCAAGTGATTTTGAGCTTCAAAAAATCTCTCTTTAATATGACTATAATGCTTGCTATTCAGCAGTTTCAGAGTTGGGGAATCTATCCATCCAGTGTGCGTTCACTAAGCACCGATCAATTTTGCTCATCAGCCTTTTATCCCCCAGCTACTTGTTACTCCACGTATATTTATTTCCAATGTAAGGAAGGTCTACTACATCATAAGCTAAGTAGCAAACTTTGAACTCCTTATAATTAGTCTTCCCATAACTAACTTCTTTATCAATCCTATCTTCATGCTATAGTGGACAGTTGAAGTCCCCGTCCATAATCCAAGCATCATTCACGGATCCCTTAATATGCTGAAGATCTTTCCACAGCTTCAATCTATCTTTAGCATCATTATGGGCATAAACAAAAGTGCAATTAGAAGTGGCATTCCAAGTCAGATTAGTAACCTTCAAGTGCAAGCACTGCTCAGTAACCAGCTTAAGATCAATTGAGAATTGTGTGGCTAGCCAAAGAACTAAGATTCTCCCTCCTTTATGAGTTCTAATATTTGTAGCAATACACCATCCTTGAAAGGGATGAGTATAAATATCAGGAAATTTATCAGCCTTAATTTTAGTCTCTAGCAAAGCGGCTAACTTAACTTTATTTCTAAGCAGAAAGTTGGCCACATCTTTCTGCTTCTCACAACCATTTAGGCCTCTAACATTCCAAGCTAGGATCCTTTCCATGAGACTCAAGGGGAACCTGGACTATGTCACTCGACAGCTGAATAGGCTCTTTACTTGCATCAGTAAGTTGCTGAAATGAGTTATTTACTTTGATCCTCTAGTCAGTATGAGCTAGCTTTTTATGTGCTTTCTTCTTGATAGGGGTAAATTGCCCCCGATCAACCAAATCATGCCCTGGTTGAGGGAGATGAGAACTTCCATCCTGATCATCATCCTTAGTTGTTGTTATTCCCTAATGCTGTCTAGAATTAATGTAGTATGGTTTCTCCTGCACTTGCTCAGGTTGTTTAGGCACCCACTTCATGAYTTTTTTAGCTTTGTCCTTTTTGCAATTCCTCGCTTCATGTCCGAACAGGCCACACAACTCACATTTCAGTGGTTTCCAGTCGTAAAGAATTGGATACTCCACAATAGCACCATGCACATTTTTAAACACTGCTTTGTTAGGAAAGTCACTGCTCAAGTCCAATTCAACACGGTATTTAGCATATTTGATTTTCTCWCTTTGACCTGTTGCTTTGTCAGATTTGATGGGGGATCCAATTCTCTGCAAGATTTCCTAAAGACAACCCCAATATTTCAAAGGGAGATCAGGGAGTTAAAGCCAAATAGGAAMTTTCATGAATTCCTGTCTATTAAACTCTATCCCATCCACCCATGGTTTGAAAAATACAGGAAAGTTATCCAACATAATATTATTCATGGATAAAGCCTTGAATTTTGTCTCTTCATTCAAAAATCGCACCAAAAAATCCCATTTTTATTCTAACTCACCTTATCAACATTCAATTTTCCCCAGAATCTCCTACTATATCCGTGAAATTTCAACAACATTATCATTTGCATTGGAATCAATAGTCTTAATAACTGGGTTAGCATTCAATACCTCTGTGCTTATCAGATCAGAATCCTTATGCATCCCCACTGCCACTTTCGATTTAGCATTTGAGCCGTGAATGATTTTGGCRACGTTCTGTTCAAGGGTRAGCAGCAAAGACGCCTCATCCTCCACCTTTTCCAAATTAAATTTAGGGATATCTGCAATTGACTTTGTTTGAGTTTTGGAGACAAAGAGATGTTCTTTAATTGMAGCAGTTTGCGCCTTAAAYTGGTCTGAAACATCACTGTGCTTAGTCCCCCTCTTTTTCGCCATTGCTGAAAGAAGAGAAGTCCCAATTTGTTTAAAACCGATTATATTAAGTCGAAGTGTGAACTTGGAACTTGAAGTTTCCTTTTTTGCATTGTAGTTACCCAATTTTAATTACAAGTTGTAATAAATTACTGTACGGGCGACGGGGCATCACCGGATCGGACTGGGTCCGRTCCCTCTACTCTTGGGTACAATTTAAGGGCGGCTTGATTTATTTGCTAGAATTGAATTATTGCTTTTTCATATAGTCAGTATGACAGGAGTTGTGTGTTTATATTAGAAATGAGTAGAGGATGTCGCCACCGCACTTCTTTAAGGAAGCTGCGGAACCCGTTTTAAGCCTTGCCTATAATTGCATAAAGCAAGGCGAAAGACTCCATGTCTGGTAGTGCACCAAAGGTTTGGATTAAGGGACAAGGGTAAGGCTGAAGT
This sequence comes from Bassia scoparia, assembly GCA_008642245.1. Classification (NCBI taxonomy): domain Eukaryota; kingdom Viridiplantae; phylum Streptophyta; class Magnoliopsida; order Caryophyllales; family Amaranthaceae; genus Bassia; species Bassia scoparia. The sequence continues at coordinate 93,106 of SNQN01000668.1, forward strand.
AGTGCACAACACCCCCCCGCATCTAGCGGCCTCTACTCAATTATTGCGAGTTCGTCGTCCGAAAGACAACAATAAACAGTTTTCCGTTTTAAACCTTAAGCCTGTAATATTACTAGGCGGGTTGTTTAACTGAATACTCTACATATAGTGTCTAGTTTGTTGTGGCATGTGTTGTTAATTCCGTATTCTAGGAGCCTAATGTCGGTTGTCCATAGTTATCTTATTAGGCGTAAAACACAAAATTTGCATGTCTTTGTTAAAGGATACTATTGTTGTGAGACAAGCATGCAAGCACACTTACGAGGAATTGAAAGTTATGCCTTAACGTGGCTTAGCTTTTAATTTGAATCGTCAAATCGTTTGTTAGTCAATATTACATGCAAATTACATAGAAAGTCGAATTTCTATACAAGCATGCAAAAAGGGGTTTAGAATTGAGACGTTAGCCTCAAACCTACCTCGAAACACGACGTCGAAGACCAAGAACGTCGCCTCGGACCCTTAGTAACCCTTGTCGAACCTTAGAACCCTTGAAAACCTCTTCGATCTATTGCAAAAGAGCCTTTGAATGTGTTTTCATGTGTTTGAAAGAGTTTTTTGAGAGAGAGTGAGAGAGAATCAGACGAGTGAGAGAGAGAGAGAGAGAGAGTGCTCGTCCAAAAGTTGCAAAACTTCTTTTGAAATGAACGGGGAGGTTCCCTATTTATAGGCAAGGGTCAAAATCGGCCAAAAATAGGTAAGTGTTGGGCGTAATCGTGCCCARTTTTGGCCAATTTGCTTGCCTCGAATATAGCTTGATTGCGATCTATAWAATATCGTCGTATAATGGTACGTGATGTTATATGATTATGATTCGATATTATTGCGACTGTGTTGGATTTTGTTGCGATATTCGAGATTGTTTTACCTCGAATAGCGAGATTGTAATGAAATAATATCGTAATATAATCGTATAAAATATATACATGATTTTATACGATCATATTTGATATTATTGCGATTATGGCTAATATTACCACGATGCTTGGGATTTTCGGCTCCCTCGGGACGCGTCTCTCGAGGCGAAAATCCCGAGATGGCTCGCTATGCTTGGTTTTGCGTTTTTGTTTAAGAAATTCATAAATATTAAACCATAAATCGAAAAATTATGGAAAAATATGTAAAAATCCCTTGTGAAGAGTAGGTTGCTGGCATAAAATTTTGTGAATTTTTGGATCTGTGTTCATAATTTAATTAATTATCGCAAAATTAATTAAATCRCTGAATATTCCGAAAATTGCCAAAAATGCTTAGAAAAATTTCAAAAAACTCTAGAAAAATGTTTGAAAATAAGTTAAAATTMTTTGAAGATTAAAACTTATTTTTGAGGTTCTAACAACCAGGAATAAGTGTTCTGTGCAAGGGAATTTGCCTATTTAGGGCCTGTAATGGTTCTTGCTTTCTTGATTTGACTTATGTGTTGCGAGGGCTGTGTTATTATTGGTCGTCTTGGGCTAGGGACAAATGTAGGTATCTATAGAAGCCCCCACTTTGGTTGAGTTTGTAGAGAGTAAAATGTCGTAAAACGAAAGCCAAAGTACCTGGTACCTACAAAACAAATGCGTTAGTTTTAACTGCACATGCGGTTGCATGTTGCTTGCTTGCTTGTCTTTGTTGCTAACATTTTTGCTTACGTTTCCACCTATGGTTCTGATTCCACTAGGTCTCTGTGCTTCGATCTTTGTGGGGAATTTCCACCTATGGTTTTGATTCCACTAGGGATATTCTTCTAATAGGTTGTTCGCCTCGATACTTCAGTTAGGACTTCGTAGGGGTACTATTATCTCAATGTCCATTCCGATGCCTCTATTAGGACTTCATGGGGAATTACTGCGGTGTCCGTATTGATGCCTCCGTTTGGACTTCTTTGGGGAAGATGAAATGATGTCCGTATCGATGCCTCCGATTGGACCTGGTGCTTGCCTGAACTTTCTTTATCCCATCTCGGCTAGTCGTCCGGGAAGATTAACATACAAGTAACGCAGCGTATAGCCACTATCGCGTATAGCGAATGTCTTTTTGTTGGTGCGTGCTTGATCTTCTTTATCCCATCTCGGCTAGTCCTCGGGGAGAACTCAAATGGAGGTAGCGTCGCGTATAGCCATAATTGTGTGTAGCAATGTGTTTTTGGTGGTGCGTGCTTGATCTGCTGTATCCCATCTCGGCTAGTCATCCGGGAGAATTAAAATTGAGGTAACGTCGYCTATAGCCACGATTGCATATAGCAATGTCTTTTTGTAAATACTCRCTTTGCGTCTACACAATCGGGCTAACGCTTGACCCGTACAAGGATGATACGACTTTGATTGGGTACTATGTGCTTTGACTGTGATTTGCTCTCTACCTTCTCTTGATTGTAGTTATTGCTTCGTTGTGATTTTGCATTCGCTTACGGCATTTTTGTATATTTGTAGCGATTTGATGACTTTCTGGTCCATTTAGCTTGCTCAGGGGCATTTTGGTCATTGTGCATGACTTTAAAAGTTGGTTGGAATTCCCGGGAAGTACCAATGACATTTGAATGCAACAGGCTTCGCGCGTACACWAGTGGGCCCACGAGAAAGCTCGTTTTTTGAGCAAAAAATAGGTCGAATCTGGGCGCAATTACGCTCAGAATTCAGCTAATTTTGGCTGAAAATCGTGCCATATTATTACACTTTAACTTCATTTGTCATTTGCTCTTGCTTTGTCTATTGAAAACCCTCTCTAAACTCCATTGCTACACTTTGGAATTGCTTGGAAAGGCTTTGTWAGCTCATCAAATCCMAAGTTCAAGTAAGTTCACTACTCMAAACTTGACATTCACTTGTAAGTTGCAATTATAGTACTCAAAATCATGCCATTTGAATATGCCTTGTCAATTTGTGCAATTGAATTGGGGCTTTGTCCCTTGCTTGTGTATGCTTGAAATTGTTAAATGCTTCGCTTGTTCATGCTTATGTGAGTCTTTTGTAACTTGTTTAATCAAATTTGGTGCAAATTTGAATGAGGTATGCCATTGTGAGCGTATACACCCTCTTGAAATCCTCGTTGCATATAGAATTTGTGAGTGGAATTGTGCATTCCGTTAGGCAAGTATAGTCATTGGGGAAAAAAGGGGTGTTCTTTCTYGCCTTTCTAGTTGCTTACCTATTGCTCCAACTGCTAGGAAATTGTGCATTTCCTTCGACCATGGTTGTGTTGATTAACTGTAAGCCCTGGAGGGCCTTTTGATTGTGTGCGGGATGTCCATTTTTATCCGTTATGTTGTCCGTTTGTTTTATGAGTCTTTGTTCGATTCTACTTATAGCATGCCAGTTTGAAGAGGAAAACAAATGCGCAGTTCCCGTCAGAGATGTAGGGCGGCCAATTGGGATAATTCTGAGTTATGCAGCTCCCTAGATCAGCACGTCTCTATCCGTCCGAGGAATAGACGATTATGTTACTTTAACTTGTCTAGTTGTCTTTTGTTTTGCCTTCATGGTGCGGTAGTGGAGTACCACCTTCTGCTTGGTGATAGGGGTTAAGACGGCTATGTGCGTTTCACTGAGTAGCGACTAGTTGTACATTAATTTTGACTAGGCTTGTGCAGCCTGATTATGACCTCGGTGAGATCCCCTTTGCTGACTTGAGGATCCGTCCTGACCTGGAAGAGTTCATAGGGCCTGCTCATCTGGCCCCTAGGCGTGCTCAGAATTCGATGCCCCCTAGAGTTGGACAGGTAGGGAACATTTCGATTTTGTCGTTTCATGCCAGTATTCACTCATGCGCTAACTTGCCTGTTTTGCGAAATAGATGCCTCGGGCAGGGGTTATGAGGCTGCTAGGGATAATRGATGCCTGGAAACATGCCTATTGTCAGTTGAGAGACTCGGTAAGTGCACCGAATCTCGCGATTTCCATGTTTTGTTGGGTTAGGAACCCATTTTTTGATTTGAAAATCCTTGTGCAGGTTCGTTAGGGGGACGATGAGGATGCTAATGTCGACAGCGACGTACAGATGAGACCAGTCCCTAACCGAGCTGGAGCTTCATCTTCCCATTCTCGGCCTAGATCCTCGTCTTAGTTTACCATACTAGGAACCACTGTTGTAGTTCCTTTCCCTGATGAACTGGTGGACGAGTCTGCCTTGCAGGTGCTGGCATCACTTGGTTTTTCGACGTGTCGCGAGCAATAGATATACYTGTCTCCTGTAGGGAAGGGGGTTGACCCTAGCTTTGCATTGGTTTATTTTAGGACTTAGCTTAGACCTTTTTAGACTTATTTGTTAACTTTTTCTTGACACGACTTGACTTGACTCGATTCTTGATTAGACTCSAGTGCTTGTGTAAATGTGACTAGATTTGTATATAACTCTTGTAATGTCGAGCTTTGATTACAATTTGAAAAAGCCAACTTGCTAACTATATACAATGCATGTAATTACTTCTAAGACGACGTCGATCGTCTCGTGTTATTGTATATGTTGCGTTGCGTTGTAGAGGCGAATGCCGGCTTGTTCCCGCATGAAAATGCAGGGTAGGACCTAGCTTGGACAAAGAACTGCGTGCCATCGTGCATGGGAGCAGCTAAAMGAAGAGAAATAAGCAAAAAACAAGTTCAAACTTGGCGTAATAGCGCCCAAGCTGGGCGCAATTACGCCGAGAATCACTAGTAGAAAAATCATCAAAAGTTTGGGTTTTTAACCCAAGCTTTTAAGCCTGTAGCTTTTGACAAAAGCTGGGGTTAATATAACCCCAGTTTTTGACCAAGTTAAAAGCACAAGTTTTGAACTAAATACCCGACCTTTGGTGAAGTCAAAAGCTGGGGTTTTAGCTAAAAACCCTAGCTTTTGATTGTTATATATTAAAAGAATTAGCCCATGTTTTGTCTCTCATTGTTTATTTTTTTTGTTATTTTCAACCTAAAATGATAGCCAAAGTGTTACATATACATATAAATAGCAATTTCAATTAAAATAGGGTAAGAATTACAAATAAATGAGTATTGTTATAAAATCAAAACTTAAAATAGAATTACAGCAACAAATAAAAGGTTTGATGACCCTGCTGCTGCACCTGTATAGACTCGAATACCGAGGCAGACTTACCAGGGGTGTGCTATTGCGAAGGACCCAATAGTGGTGGTGGGAAGAACATGAAGGTTAACCTTCTTCTGTTGAGCGTCAAGTCTAGCACTAACAGTTGTTGCACGGCGGTGGTCTGAACCGTTCAATCCAACGGCCTAATTTGAATTAAATAGCAAACATCAGTCGATGATAATTTGAAATTAGTTTGCCCATAACTATGAAAAGTAAGTATAACGAATCAAATATGATGAAGAGCTACTTACAGCCTTCTGAACAGCTTCTTTGGTAACTCTTGGGGAAGACTTCCTTGAGGCTAAAGCAGCAGCGTTGGCAGAGAAGATAGCCTGAAAATAATGTGTCAAATGAAATTAGGGATACACCTTAAAATTAATAAATAAAAAATACTTCATAATTGAAGATAGAACAACATTTACTGAATTACTTCTGCATCAATCAACTAACTGGTAAATGGCAATCAGAAAAAGAATTTTGACTTACGTTATTACAAAAATAAGCTCAATAATTCACAACCATAAAATGGCTTCAAAAGATAGCAAAGACTGAAGAAATGAAAAGGATTCATCATCACCTGCTAAAAAACTCTAGTCTACACTTGAACTGTTGAGCATTTTGAGAACATAGCAAAGATGAAATTTCCATTTTACTTTATATAAATGATCCAGTATAACAGGCATTCATATTCAATAATGCCACTAAAAATGAACCAACATAATGGGTATTCATTTACTTTACACTTGAATTGAAGGTAATGTATTTAGTAGCAATAAAATCATGTMAAGGAAAGGGTAGAATGGACAAGGTGAWGATATAAGGGATGAGGTAGAGACTGAGTAACTGGCCCTGTGTAAGAATTAAAAAACAGAGAAAGAGGGAAACKATGTAGCTCAATCTAAGGATGAAATAACATGATACCACAAGATAGGAAGGTAAKGATTCCTATTTGTGTTCTCCCTGCTTGCATTATTTGTTCATCCAAATAACTTCATCATCCAATCCAAATAAGACTCATATATTGAACACAATCAGAAAAAAAAACTTGAAAAGATATAACTCATTAGAATACAACGCAGCAAATCAACAAAAGATATAACTCATATACTGAACACAACGTAGGATATTAGCCGAAAAAACGCAAATCAAGAAGTATGTCAGGTCACCAACAAATCATTAGAATACATCACGCACTAATGCCAACACAGATTACACCATGATTTGAGATTAACATTAACATTGGCCTGTTGGGTATATAATAAAGTATTAATATCGCATGGCGACATTAAGTTTTGTGTTCAAAGAGAATTACAACCAACTACTCAGATGTGAAATTCTGAAACGAGCCAACAAAATATGTAGCAGCAGACCAGATTAACCAGTGTATGAGCACGAAACYTCAGAGCGGTTAGGAAGCTCTAAAGCCATTGTAATCAAAATCTCAAATAGAATGCATCCATCTGATCGCGCGATCTGATCTGAAGCACTTCTAAAGTTTGAACTCCTCATCCCGGAGAGCCAGCTCTGCAACCTCCTCTTCATGATCATCAAGGGCAAAATACTCGTTCTTCTCCACTGGCCTAAACATGTAAAACATGATCACATAGAACACTAAACTAGCAATCTCCAAATACCAGAAACTCTTCCCCACAATTATCATTCACCAATTAACATGAAGATTGAAAAAACCAAAAATAAAAAAAAAATTAGGAAACGACAATAAATCAGAAACGGAAGAGAAATACACGAAAAATAAGAATTACAGAGAAAAATAATAAAATTTGAGAAAATCAACTAGAATAAAATATTAAAACAAAAAATAATTAGTAAAAAAAATCAGAGAAGAAAACCAAGCAAATTAGATAAGAAACAAATCAAAAGAAAAAAAATAAACCTAAATCTAGTGTGATAGCAGCAAACAGTTGCGATGGCGGTAAAGGGGTTGGGAGTACGATAGGATGACGACAAGACGGGCTAAGGAGTAGTGGTGACATGAGCATCACAAGAGGAGCAGTAGAGCGAGCATCGGCGCAAAAGCTACGGTGCGAGCAGAGAAGTAGTGTCGCGAGCAAGGGTATGGGACCAGCGTCTTTTGCAAGAGCACATAAACGAAGTCTCCATCAGAGAAGTCAAGAGATGAAAGGCGTTATAGAGGAGAGAGAGGTTAAAGACGTAAAAAGAGGAGGAGAAGGGAAAGAGGAGGAGAGAGTAGTGCTAGGGTTTGGTAATTAAAAGGGTCGGTTGGGCTTTGTTTATTTTGATGTTGGGCTTTGACAAAAACAAAAGCTGGGGTTTTTTCAAAAAACCCCATCTTTTGTGTTTCTTCCATTATTTTTCTCCCTAAGATGTGTAAAATCGAGAAAAAATAGCTCGATTCACTAGTAGAAAAATAGACAAAAGCTGGGGTTTCTAAAAAACCCCAGCTTTTATCTATTTTTCTACTAGTGAATCGAGCTATTTTTTCTCGATTTTCAATTGTTGGCAAGTTTGTTCGGCCTTATTGCTTATAAATAGGGGTTTATATACGCCCTAATTCATTCATTACAGYCTCTTTAGTGCTTAAAAACCTCTCTTACATTGCTTTGAACTTCATTTAATTCCTTACATCAAAGAATTTGCAACATATTAAATGCAGAGAGACTTTACTAATGCTTTGAATGATGTGCTTTGAAACTTGGATGCTCGTGAAAGAAAGGACCTTGCAAGGCTGAATTGTGATGTTCTCTTGACTTTAAGGTATGTATGTCTCGATACAAACCTTCTTTATGCTGCTATAAGCCTATGGGACCCGTTGATGCATTATTTTCGCCTTCGTGACAAGGAAATTGTTCCTTTGCGTGAGGAACTTGGTGCTAATATTGACTGGCMTGTTGTAAGTCTTCCTTRTATCCCTAATACTACTGAACCCTTTGTTGATGAATATGAGCGATACTTGAGACTTAGTCCAATTGTTTCACGACGTATAGTGCATGGTCGGGAAATTGATTTGCTTGGTTTAGTTGACTATATTACTAGTGATGCTTCTTGCCGTAGAATTTACCGTAGACGTGCAATTATGATATGCTTGGTAGCACGTTTCCTATTTGTCCATGGCAAGCCGAATGTTGGTCATGCTAGCATTATTTCTATTAATGAGCAATGCGAGGCTAGTCGTACTCCTATGCCGTTGTGCACGGGGGAGTTATTCATGATGCTTGACTGTCTTAAAAAGGATGCACATGTGCCCTTGTCTGGATGCCYCGTTTTGTTATAGGTACAAAAGGGGTGTTAACGAGCCGAGCCGAGCCGAGCTTTGGGTATTTTGAGCTAGGATCGTGACGAATATCCTCGAGCTCGAGCCGAGCCTCGAGCTTTTTCGAGCCTTAAAAGTCAAGTTCAAAATACATTAAAGCTATATTTGAGTTCGAAAACTATAGTAAATAATGACTTCTAAGAACATATAATAGTTAATAGTTATGAATTTTCTATTTTTCGTTAAGCTTATCAATAATATATTACTAATTTTATAATTATCATGCTAAATAAAAAGATAAAATAACATTTCGAGCCTGTTCGCGAGCTTTCGAGCCGAGCTTAGATGAGGCTCGACTCGAGCTAACTTCGAGCCGAGCTCGAGCAGGCTCGGCTCGTTAACACCCCTAGGTACAATATTTTAGTTTAAATATTTGCAAAATAGTGCATTTATACAAATATTATTGCTTGTTTATTGATTGTGATCACTAAATATTGCACACACTGCTGTTTCATGATAGATTTGGCTGATGGAGCATTTGAGCCTAGTTGAGGCGCCCCAGAATCCACCATTAAAGAATTTTAACCCGTATAGTACAACTTTGAAACATCATTGGCCCTTAATTCAAAACAGAGAATTAATGTTTGGGAAAACTAACGAAACATAGGAAATCATTTGAACCAATTATAAAAATACTATAATTGTAAACTAAAGCATTAAATAGTAGTTCAAGAATTCAACACTCGATCACGCCCATAACCCCAACRTTGCAAAAGCACTTGCATACCCATCAACAAGTAGCTCAACCTGTATWATCTGCTCCCCATAATTTCCGAATGAAAAACGGATCCTCACAGGTCCCCTAAAGAARGAAAATGTGGACAACACACACAACACAATAACATATGCAATCAGCAAAGTTTAGTACACACAACTTACAAAATGAGAAAACAAACGAACATCATCTCCCCTAAAAATGGACATATCAAGTTATGACAACTGTTAAGAAAAAAAAGGAAACCCAATGATGGTATTCATAACTACTTAACCAGATTTTATATACACATTTGATCCAAAATAACTCAATCCCAAAAATCATCACCATATGTGTTAACCAAATTAATACATTTATACATAGTTTAACTGAATTTCAACAAATGACTCAAAAGATAGTTCATTAGTTTATTTATGATTTGAGCAATAGACAAGGTTGTCCTCAACCCATGTTCCAATTCAGGAATATCAACCAGACACAAAGTGGCACAATTCAAACCAAATACAAAGTGCCACAATTCAACCAGACAAAAAGTGCCACAATTCCAACAAGACACAAAGTGCCACAATTCAAACCCATACCTTCTCGTCGGAAAGCATCAAAACCAATAAACAGATGGAGAACGTGTTTGACTCTGTCACCATAGCTAGATGAGATCTCAACTAACCCCAATTAGGATAAAATCCTTTATAGAAATACCTAAAGAGGGACGCGTTGATCCAACGACCCTCGGAAGGTCGCCATTGAAATCGCAACCTCAACCCCTGATTGTCAATACTCAAGATGTGCACAAATCCAGAGTTTTATTGCTCACTCTTATTATTATTGAACTATTAATTGTTTATCAACTTCCAAACAGGACCATTAATTGCACATATCAATTTTTAGTATATCCAATTCCTATAATTAACAAACATGTTGGACAAAGACAACTAACCTCGTCATTAAGACTTGCACACTTTCCTTTACTCAATTCATACATAGTGTCATGAACGAGAAATAAAAATTACCTCATGGAGCAAGTTATACATTGACTCCACTTAATTCATCAATAAATTAAAAATCACCTCATGGAGCAAGTTATACATTGACTCCACTTCATTCATCCATATTTAAACTAGTTAATTAATGAAAAAGAATTAATTAACAACTTCCATATCAMTTCTCATGAGTAATCCAATTCTCAACATATTTAAMCAAGACACAAGTAAATAAATTACTATTGTCTACTAMAAAATTCCATGGGAGTTCCCTACTCATGACTCTAACTTTTCAAGCATAAACATTAATCAAAGATTTCACAAGTAGTACGTAACTTGAAAGGGAAAACAATTCCGCAAATCACTTTCACTTCAACAATCACTCAAGGAKAATTTCCCCTATAACCAAATAGAAATCGATTGCTATTGATTTCTAACACAAAATTACGGCAATCCATATTCCCTTAAAACCTTTAGAAATGAATCTCTAACATATTTTAAAGACTAACTTCAATACTTATACAATAAACAATCAAAATGTGTCTTTAAAACCTTAAAAACTATATTTTCAATACTTAAAAATCAATTTGAATATGTATGATAAATCTRRAAATTTGTTTTCATAATTAAAAATTATCAAATGGCTTAACAATTCGCACAACACGTTTTCTATAGTTAATATAAGGCAAAACTCAACAAATATTTCATTATACCTCAATTACTCAATAACTTTRGGATGGACCGCGATAATTGAATTATTYAAACCTCCAAAATTTGTATAAAAATATATTCTTTTATGGTTTAACAAATCATATTTTATGTGAAACATTTTCCCTATGCAAAATCATGCTTTTAAACCCATAAAATCAATTGTAGGATGCGTAAAACTCAATTAAAACTATTTAAACAAATATGAAAATATGGTAACTAGGGTTATAGATCATTTTGGAAATATCATAATTAACATATATTTTCGTGCCTAATTGTTTTAGTTAATTTTATGCACAAAACATATTTTGTAATTAAAAATTGTTAATTTGATGTAATAATTTATTAAAATAATAAACCTCCGTGAAAAATTATGAAACCTTTACACAAAGTGTATTAGTGTATATAGAATATTMACACAATCGTTCGTAAATTATAGATGAATATATAAATAAATAAAAATCATAAACGAATCAGCAATCCGAAAAAAAGCAGTTCGAAAACGAATTTATTAAAATAGTAAAAATGCTTGGAAAATTCTGTTAATGAAAAAAGCAATTCGAAAAGTAATAAATAAAAGGTTTTAGGATTTTTACTAAAACTAAGCAACAAGGAAACAACAGGAAGAGGAGTGGKTGGTCGGCCAATGGTGGCTCAACGACAACCCAACAGTGGTCCGACGAAGGAGTGAGAGAAAGATCTTGAGGGAGGAGAGAGAGATAGTATTTTAGGGTTTTTTTGTTTGAAAATGTTATGCGTAAAAATAAGGAGGAGGATAATCATTTTCCCTATAAGCTTATTTGGGTTTTGTACATTGGTTTAAATTAAATAATTTATTTTATTTTGAAAAAATAAATATGATCGAGTTCAAATAAAGTAAAGTACTCTCAATAGATAGTTCATTGTATTTTTTTCTGAAATGTGACAGGATATAAAATTTCTATGTTGAAAATATTTATATAATTATAAGAATATCATTATATGTATCTTAAAATTACGGTGGATTACAATAACTGTCCTAACATGATGGTTTTTAGCTCAAGAAACGATGAGTTAAAGGAGATGTATAAGGTTAAAGGAAAAGACMGGGCAGAGATACTACTAGACTTACACATCATGAAACGATTAAGGGCAAACAGAATAAAAAGTACCTCCTCCTCCTAGGTGACTTTTCGAGATGAATTGAAGAAATACGTAATAAGTGGGTTGAAACCAATCTTGCTTCAGTTTCCCATCATTTGGTTTAGCAATGTGTTGCATTTGGTGTACAAGTCCTTTGCACCCTCAACCACGGTGAAGACTCTCAATTCCTGACCATCATCTTTGTATGGGGACAATCCGGTGAGAAAGGCAATGTCCGTCAGAGTGTCATAAGTCCCTGGCGAAGAACAAAACAATTTAGGACAGGATCGAACAGTGACATCAAGGCACAAGTAAGCGACCCATTAAACAGGATTTTGCTGAAAATGGTGAGTTTAAGGAAGCTAGGATGCGTTTTGCTTGCCATGAATGATCAAAACTTTCAACGTGTTTGAACTAGTCACGAGCATTCATGTCTTTAACCCAACCCTTGAYTGGATTTTGACTCAAGATCCATTGGTGGGTTTGTGTTCCCTTTCCTTTCGGTCTCTCTTGTTAGATGTAGGGAACATCAGTATATGCGGCTACCCAAATACCATCCTTGTCAAAGAAATATTTGGAGAATGTTGGGGCAGTCTTCCTTTGAAATTTCTTCCCCTCCTTCTCATTTTCAAAACGAAATGGAAATGCAAGGCCATTAGAGGCCACACCCTTTGTGCCTAAATGGGCTATGTGCCATAACAAATCAGGGTGAAAAGAATCTTTGTGATTTTCAATTAATTGACATAAGAGAACTTGGTCAATGGGATGGTTTGAATTTTTTCACTGACGAAGCGCTTCCGGCGATAGTGCCATGACAAAATCAATGGAGAAATCTGGAGGTTTTAAAATGTAGAGGTGGGAGAAGGAATTTCTAGAAGGAATACTATTGTTTGGAAAGAAAATGACACAAATGATGGCGTTTTATATCCTTTTACGTGTTGCTTCGACCAAGGAAAGTTGACCGAACAAGTGGAAACAAGAAAAGAGTTTTGCTACCCCCGATAATAAACCAAATTACGAGAATATAAGGTTGGTGAGCTACATTAATTGCAAGAAACTCTTTGTTATAAAAYGCCTTAGGAAAATGAGAAAATTTACTGTTACATCCCAAGAGAGAGTTATTATTTGATCATCTCGATTTATTGTGATAAGTTTTCTTAAGTCTTTCTCTTTAACAATTCATTTATAACAAAGAGTTTCTTTGCAATTAATGTAGCTCACCAACCTTATATTCTCGTAATTATGGTTTATTCCGGGGGTGCAAACTCTTTTCTTGTTTCCACTGTTCGTCAACTTTCGTTGGTCGAAGCAACACGTAAAAGGATATAAACGCCATCATTTGTGTCATTTTCTTTCAAACAATAGTATTCCTTCTAGAAATTCCTTCTCCACCTCTACATTTTAAAACCTCCAGATTTCTCCAATTGATTTGCATGGCACTATCGCCGGAAGCGTTCGTCAGTGAAAATTCAAACCATCCCATTGACCAAGTCTCTTTATGTCAATTAATTGAAATACACAAAGATTCTTTTCACCTGTTGTATGGCACATAGCCCATTTAGGCACAAAGGGTGTGCCTCTAATGGCCTTGCATTTTCCATTTCGTTTTGAAATGAGAAGAGGGAAGAATTTCAAAGAGACTGCCCACATTCTCCAAATATTTCTTTGACAAGGAGTATTTGGTAAGCCGCAAACTGATGTTCCTACATCAACAAGAGAGACCGAAAGGAAAGGACACAAACCCACCAATGGACTTGAGTCAAAATCCAGTCAAGGGTTGGTTAAAGACATGATTGCTCGTGATAGTTCAAACACGTTGAAATTTTGATCATTCATGGCAAGCAAAACGCATCCTAGCTTCCTTAACTCAACCATTTTCAGCAAAATCTGTTTAAGGTCGGCTTACTTGTGCCTTGATGTCACTGTTCGATCCTGTCTAAATTGTTTTGTTCTTCGCCAGGGACTTATGAACTCTGACGGACATTGCCTTTCTCACCGGATTGTCCCCCATACAAAGATATGGTCAGGAATGAGAGTCTTCACCGTGTTGAGGTGCAAAGGACTTGTACACCAAATCAACACAGTGCTAAACCAAATGAGGAGAACTGAAGCAAGATTGGTTTCAACCCCACTTATTACGTATTCTTCAATTCATCTCGAAAAGTCACCTAGGAGGAGGAGGTACTTTTATTCTGTTTGCCCTTAATCGTTTCATGATGTGTAAGTCAGTAGTATCATCTGCCCTTCTTTCCTTTAACCTTAATCACTCTTTAACTCATCGTTTCTTGAGCTAAAAACATCATGTTAGGACAGTTATTGAATCCACCGTAATTTTAAGATACATAAATGATATTCTTATAATTATATAAATATTTTCAACATAGAAATTTTATATCCTGTTCACATTTCAGAAAAAAATACAATGAACTATCTATTGAGAGTACTTACATTTATTTGAACTGATCATATTTATTTTTTCAAAATAAAATAAATTTATTAATTTAAACCAATGTACAAAACCCAAATAAGCTTATAGGAAATGATTATCCTCCTCCTTATTTTTACGCATAACATTTCAAACAAAAAACCCTAAAATACTATCTCTCTTCCTCCCTCAAGATCTTTCTCTCACTCCTTCGTCGACCACGTTGGGTTGTCGTTGGAGCCACCATTGGCCGACCAACCATCCTCTTCCTGTTGTTTCCTTGTTTGCTAGTTTTAGTAAAATCCTAAACCGTTTTATTTATTACTTTTCGAATTGCTTTTTTCATTAACAGAATTTCAACATTTTTACTATTTTAATAAATTCGTTTTCCGAACTGCTTTTTTCGTGATTGCTGATTCGTTTATGATTTTTAATTTTATTTATATATTCATTCTAAATTTACGAACGATTGTGTAATATTCTATATACACTAATACACTTTGTGTAAAGGTTTCATTTTTCCGGAGGTTTATTTTTATAATAACCATTACAATTTTTAATTACAAAATATGTTTTGTGCATAAAATTAACTAAAACAATTAGGCACGAAAATATATGTTAATTATGATATTCCAAATGATCTATAACCCTAGTTACCATATTTCATATTTGTTTAAATAGTTTTAATGAGTTTTTACGCATCCCACATGATTTTATGGTTTAAAAGCATGATTTTGCATAGGGAAAATGTTTCACATAAAAATGATTGTTGAAACCATAAAAGATATATTTTATACAAATTTTGGAGTTTGAATAATTCAATTATCGCGTCACATCAACAAAGTTATTGAGTAATTGAGGTATAAATAAATATTTGTGAGTTTTGCCTTATATTAACTATAGAAAACGGTTTGTGCGAATGTTAAGCCATTTGATAATTTTTAATTATGAAAACAAATTTTTAGATTTATCATACATATTCAAATTGATTTTTAAGTATTGAAAATATAGTTTTAAGGTTTTAAAGACACATTTGATTGTTTATGTATAAGATTGAAGTTAGTCTTTAAA
>SNQN01000668.1:114303-130928 GCA_008642245.1 Bassia scoparia
CAATTTTGGCCCGAGAATCTTCAGTTCTTGCTCAAATCTTACAATCTTCAAGTTCTAGAATCTCGAGGTAATTCCATTTCTTTGTTTAGATTTCAGTTTTATTGTTGTTTGCTATTAGTTTTGCTTGATTTTTGTTTTTGCAACTTTTTGTGGGTATTGTTAATGCTTTTGCTTTTGAGTTCTTTTGTTACTAGATTGTTTCTACTTGTGTTTGTGAAGGTTTAGGTTTKTAGTTTTGCTTGATTTGGAGTAGTATTGAGTAGTTTCTTTGATACCCTTTKTGTTAGTACAATTCCTTGCTTTACTGGCTTCTTATTCATGGTTTTCCTTTGTATTTCATGTTATTCAACTTCTAATCATGTTGTGTGGGTAGTTTAGCAACTTAGGAGTGCTAGAAGTCCCTTCTATAACCATTTCAATGCGAAGATGATATAAATTGTTCTCCCAAATTACCATATTTGCCTTGAATTAAGATTTCACAAACCTTATTGCGTTGGATTTGGCCACCCATTGTTTTTGGGGTGAGAGGTGCTTAATTCAACCCTTTTTAAGGGATTGTGAGGATTGACTTGGGTATTGGTTTGATTCTTGATTTTACAATTCTAGTGAAAGCTTGAGGGGACTTGGGTTTGAACTTGAATTGAGAGGGTTAGTTGACTTGGGAAATGATATTAATCAAATTCCCAAACCATGATTACAATGACCCTTTTTGATTGGTGTAGAACACACACTATTGGCATTATCCTTTACTRTACGAGGTGACAACTAGTATCTCCTAGGTGATTTAGAATATTCATTTTTCCAAAGCTTTATTTCAAGTTTTTCAATTAGCTAGTTTTTAATCAAAATTCCCTTTTCAAAGTTTCATTGCTTACCAATTTAGTGAAGTTCGGACTTAAACACCTTCGATTCCTTCTCTATGGTTCGACCCCTTACTTGCTACTATATGTACTTGTGTATAGCTAGTAGTATTGGTTTATAAATATTAGGGATTTTTCCCCATATACCCCTGAGTTTTGGCTTAAAAACTTATGTACCCTCGTGTTTTTCAAAACAGCTCATATACCCCTCACATTAAAGAAAATAACTGAAATACCCTTAATGAGCCAAAAATCTGTTAAATCCTTGACGGTGTTAGAATTTATCTCATAATTATCCCTAATTCGTTAATTAAACACCCTAAACTAATATATTAACCCTAAACCCAACTACTTCATTTCATAATTCAATCTCACACTCAAACACTCTTCTCTCTSCTTCCTCTTTCACACTAATCTGATATCAACCAACCTCATCATTCGGGTCATCTTTACTCATGAACCTAAGTTACCTAACCATTCTATCATAACTTAATCCAATCATCTGAAGTTCATCATCTGAGAAGTTATCAGCGTGACTCTTATGCGGATTTTTGAGCCTGTAAAAAAGGCTTTCAGCCAATTTCCTAAATTTTCTTCTAGCATTGCGTCTCGCCTCATAGCAAAGCTCAGAACTGCCCTCAATTCAACCAATTTTGGGGGTTTTCTTGCTCCTACCAACATTCAAGGGTTTMATATTAGGATAATTGAAAAGGGGATTTGGGGAAAGAAATTGGGTTTATGGGTTTTTCCATTTGGGGTTGAAGAGAGAAGGGTCCAAGGATTTAAAAAAGGTGAGGTCTTGCGTCAACATCTGAGGTTTGGTGGTTGAGCTGTCTCTTATACACATCTAGATGTGTATAAGAGACAGGAATAGTAATCCCCTAATCCTAATGGGTGTTAAAATTTAACGGTTTTTGGCTTCATTAAGGGTATTTCGGTTATTTTCTTCAATGTGAGGGGTATATGAGYTGTTTTAAAAAACACGGGGGTATATTAGTTATTAAGCCAAAACTCAGGGGTATATGGGGAAAAATCCCTAAATATTTTTTGAGAGTGTGCCGGTTTGGCCTTCAACCCAACGACCCTAACCGAACTATAAATATACTTGTGAAGAGGAATTTGAAGAGTAAGGTGAAAGTGAGAAAGCGGTAGAGGATTTTGAGATGGAATAGACAATGGCAAGACCAATTAAGGATCTAGGGACCCCGGGCTCCTATGCAACAACTAAGGCAATTGTGTTACCTAATATCGATGGGAACTTTGAGATTAGACTGAACSTCATCCAACTCAWAGAATCGACGCCATTTCATGGTCTAAAAAGTGAGAACTCCCATAAGCATTTGAAGGAMTTTGAGAAGTATGTGGACACGATTAAGGTTAATGGGGTGAGTCAAGAGTAATTGAGACTCAAGCTTTTCAAATTCTCGCTTTTGGGGAAATCCTTAGATTGGCTTGAGAAGGAAGTAAAACCCAACTCATTGACTACGTGGGAAGAGACAACAAATTAAGGCATTCCTACACAAGATTTACCCTCATAGAAAGACGGCGGAGATTCGAGCCAAATTGCAAGGGCTTAGTCAAAGAGTGGATGAGACACTCTCCGAGGCTTGGAAGAGGTTTAAAGAATACCAAAGGGAATGTCCATATCACGGTATTCCCAAATGGTTGCTCTATCAAACGTTCTACATGGGGCTTAATAACACAKGACAATCTAGTTTGGATGCCGGAGCGGGCGGTCCGATCATGACCAAAAGTGAGGATGAAATACAAGTCATTATCAAAGAGATGGTGGATAATTATGCGACATGACAAGAAGGGCAAAGAGCTCCCCCAAGGAACACTAAGGGTACTATCCACTCTCTAGGCGAAGGCGAGGTAGTTGAGAAACTACTAGAAGGCATCAAGGCCATAGTGGAGAAGTCCCTAGAGAAGGGGAGAATCTCCTGMTCTGAAGTGGCTCCACCCACCCTATTAAAGGGCCAAGGTAAGTCCAAGCCCCAAGTCTATAATTCTATGCCTCAAGCTGTCATGTTTAGTAGCAATTGTGGTGCCTATGATCATCTCTCTTCTTATGGTCATGTTCAAAATGTCTCTATAGTTGATGAGTGTTTTGTTCATGAGTTGCCCTATGAGTATGATTTTGAACAATGCAACTTGATGAGTGAGAATGGGGCAAGACCTMGAATGGGAGGCAACCCTAACCCAAATGCTTATRGACCTATGAGAGCCCCTTACAACGAACCTAGCCAAGGAGAAAATGGCTTTGGTTAACAAAACGCATCCAACCAAAGGGCTTTCAATCCCCAAGGAGGAAACGRGTTTGGTAACCAAAAGCAATTCACCCAAAGAGCGTTTGGTTATCTAAACAAAACTTTGCTAACCAAGGTTACGATTTTGGTAACCAAATCTCAAATCAACAATGGCAAGGAGGGTTTAGGGGTTATGGCTCAAATTATGGGTGCAAAGCTAATAATAGTGGGTATGTCAACTCCTAAGCTCAACCCCCATATCAAGCCACTCAACCAAGTGCCTATTACCAATACCCTAACTTCCAAGGGTGTATCCAAATGCAATACATGGGGCCAAGAGGAAACCAAGTTCCACCCCATTTCAACAACTCTCAAAATCAAACCCATTTTCAACCTCACCCCACTCAAAACCAAAACATTCCTATTATTCAACACCCTCAAGACCGAGAATTCCCAAAAGAGGATACACATGAATTCCGAGCCAAGTTGAAAACTCTTGAGGGCAACATGGCCACCCTAGCTCAACAAACCCCAAAGTACATTCAGCCTCCTTAACCATCTACCTCAACTACAAAGAATGATGCTAGTTTACATGTGCATGTTATGAAATCGAATTRTGGTAASAGAGACGTTGTGTTTGAGTGGAAAAGGGGATAAAAGAGTGAGCTTGATGTGTTTCAAAACAAGAGTGAGAAGAAAGAACTAAATGAGAGTGAAAGTAGAGAAAAGATTGAGGAGAAGAATTGAATCAGGCTAGACGAAATCCAATTGGGGTGAAAGTAGTTGATGCTGTTGGCGGTGATCGCATGAGCGAGACCGATGATGAAAAGACCAAAGAGAAGAAGAAAAAGAAAAGGAATAATAAGAGTGTGTAGGAAGAA
Source organism: Bassia scoparia (assembly GCA_008642245.1). Taxonomy (NCBI): domain Eukaryota; kingdom Viridiplantae; phylum Streptophyta; class Magnoliopsida; order Caryophyllales; family Amaranthaceae; genus Bassia; species Bassia scoparia. Next base: position 118,294 of record SNQN01000668.1, read on the forward strand.
GTGCACGATTATAGAAGAGGGTGGAGCTCTAATTAGGCAAGACTTAGTTTGAAAGTAGAATCCGACATGCCTACTAGAAATCCTAGACACATGTTGGGTGAATTTCTCCAAGATGCTCAATCATCACATTTCCACTACCACGTAATTGGGGCAGAGGGTACAGCGCCAATTACTCCCCACATTCTAGGAGAAGGTGCAACAAGTGCAAAGGTACAAGAGTAAGCCAGAGAGTGAGCCTCTCTCGCGTGAATTCGACATCTCCTGGAGAAGCTCAATGTGAGTCGGGCACTTTCTCTGTCCATAACTAAATGAATCCTTGTTAAGGATCTTTATGTGCTGGGGGGGCTAAATGTGATGACTATCGTCTTTCAAAGGTTGGGTGTAAGCACTAAAGCCACCGGGTTTCCCACTCTGTTCAGTTCGGAGGGTACCACTAACCGAGTGGAGTTCTGGTTGGGGTCGGGCTAGGTAACGTACTACTTAAGTTGGTAATTGAAGTAGGGTCATAATGTTAAGACTAATTATGATTGAGATTTGAAATATGGAGTATGTGGGTGGTGATTGTGGGTTTGCGGGTATATACTTTAGGTCGTGGCAACGTAATAGTGGCTTAGCACTCTACATATATTGCATGTTGTGGGGAGACCTTTCTAGTACTGCGCGTGGTGGGTGCGGTTGATTGTTAGCTAAGGCACATAGCTACGGTGGGCAAGATAGTGTAGCCTTTGTTCGATAATAAAAGGTTGGTAGCACACATGGGGTTAAGTGTACAGGTTTCTTTACTCGCTCTCCATCCTATGATTTACTGGTAGTATCCTTAGTGCTAACCTTTTATAATGCTAGTTGCTAGTCTTTGTTGCCATGTGAGGTGTATGCTGTTTATCGTGGCTGTGTCGTGGTCCGCAGAAGCTGATCGCGCTTGCGTGCGGATGCAGAAACGATGTATAGATAATATAAAGAAGACTTTCATGGTATGGTTGGAAAGGGGCACATCAGAGAGCAAAGAGCTCAAAGGATAATGAGCTGTGATGACAATGGTAAGGGGAAGCCGAGTTGATGTCGGTTAAGTGATTCCCGAACGCCCATGTTGGGGATATGGTAAGATTCTTAGGTTTTGAACTTCCTCAGTTTGTTCAGTTAAAGGAGTAGAAAATGGTAAGGAAAGGAGAAAATCCCTTATGGTTACTTGAGGAGTTCTTAAGTCTCTTCACATATCATTTGATGATTCGTTTGTTTAACATGTTGGCACATTGTGCTCAAGTACCTAGTGCATTTAAGCTGATGTTGTTAAAGGACCCTAATCGATTAATGTGCCAAGCTAGTGACATTAAAGAAGCTCTGCGAGAGGCCTCGAGGGCTTCGGCTTTGTTATGTCTTGTGTTTTAAGGCCGCTTAGGAAAGGCTTTTGTATGTGTGCTTGGTGAGTGTGAAATTTTTCTTTTGTTGCGTGCTTGTTGTGACTTTCTGTGGTTCTTGTTTTCTCACCGCTTTGCCTTTTGGAGCTTTTGGTTGGAAAAGTGAAATCGATGTGTGGGAGTTGGCGGTGTGTGTTTGTGTTTCTGTTGCTTTTGTGCATTTGTGATTTTGGAAGTGGTTACCTTTTGTTTCTTCTGGAGGGTTTTGGAGTGTTTTGGAAGGCGTTAAGTTTCTTGTGAAAAGTTTTAATTGTTTTGCACTCCCACCCCCCCTACTCTCATACATCAACATCCTCCCTCTCTTCTCATTCGGTTTTCAACCAAATCACAACAATCTTTTCTCCAAACTTCATCACATTCATTTTTTTCAAATTTTCACTATCATTTTCAATTTGGGCATTTTTTTTTCTTTGGTTTTGTTATGAAGTTCCGATAAGAATCATAAAGTTTTTGTGTTCAAGTTTGAAAATGGAGAATTGATATCAAAATTGGACATGCTTGGTTTCATCGACTCTCTAAGTTTTACTTGAGGTTTTACTTGCTAAATTGATAAATTCGGACACTTTGTTTCAATGTTTGTTGCATTAAGAGGTTTGTAGACTAGTTAAGTTTTTGTTTCAAATGGCTTAGTAACAATTTTGAAAGTTGTTTTGAAAATTGGAATGTTGGTCTATCAAACTCTCTTGGAGTTTTCATTTCATTTTTACTTTCCAAGTTGACACATAGTATGGAGTACTTTGAATTGTGAAATTTGTGAGCTTCTAATGTGTGCTCGTTGCCATTTTTTCGTGAGAATTATTTCGTGTATGTGACTTATGTGAGTTTGGTGCGGGAGTGAGAGTAGGCGTATTTGTGTGAATTTTTTTCCCTGCCGTTATCTTTTGACTTCGAGACGGAGTACCATTTAGTTAGGGGAGCAGTTCCACAAATGCGTCATCTTCGTTGCTTTATTTGCTTATGTTTTGTATTAGTTGTGTTTCGAGTTGCGTTTTTGCTTATTGAGACGTAGCTTGGTTGTGACCCGGTTTTGGGGCTCCTTCATTATTTGGTTTGGATGCGGCTTTGTCAAGTTTTGTAGCTCTCCTCTTTATTTATTGTAATTATTTGGCTACATTTCAAGTGGTTTGTCTTTTCTACTTGGAGTTACTTCATTTGGGATTATTGCAGCAGCGTCGTAGGGGTTGTCGTCCTACGACAAATTTTTTTAATCTCACGCGGCTAGATTCTAAATCTCGAGTAAATTCAAATTTATTTGCTTAGATTTCAGTTTATTGCTTTTTGTTTAGTTTTGCCTTGATTTTCGTTTTTGCAACTTTTATGGGTAATGTGAATCATTTCGCTTTGAGTTCTTTTTGTTAACTGGAGATTGGTTTCTACTTGTGTTTTGTGAGCGTTTTGGTTGTAGTTTGACTTGAATGGGAAGTATGAGTATTCCTTTGATACTGTAGACACCAAAAATGTTCCAAAAGAGTATCAGTGATGAAACATACTCCATGGTCGCGATTGTTACGAACTAGAAAAGATCTTTGAACTCACAAAAGTTGGCAATACGTGAGGTCAACTGGAACTTGAGTAAAAATATTTTCTTTTATTTAAATTTTTTTCTATTTTTAGGTTTTCTTTTATAATTTTTAGGGTTTTTTTTTTATATTTTAGGGTTTTTTAAAAATAATTTATATTGGTGATCTCCATAAATTCCACATTTGTTCTGAGTTCACCAGTATTTTTTGAGATTATTTTCCTGATTTTTCTATGATTTTTTATTTATAAGTTTTTATACGCAGAAATACAAAATACACAAATACCCCGGAAATACGTGGAACTTTCTAGAACACCTAGAACTCCTTGCTTGGAGACAAGGGTGTAAAGGTGGCGTCAAATCAAAGCGAATTAAGGCAACAGGTATTGGCAAATAAAATGGAGAGAATCAAAAAATGACGGGAGAAAAATACACAGAGTCTGGTATATACGCGGGTCTCCTGGTATATACAGACCTGCGTTATATACATCCGGCTCTCGTATATACTGGTCATGGGGGTCCTCGTATATACGCAGGTCTCCTGCATATTAGCGCAGGTGTTTCCCTCTGTGCCTCTCGTGCCTATAACTTGCCGTGCTCATTCGAAGAAAAACACAACGTTATTCTGATTCTTTCCCGCCTCTAACTTGCGTATTCAATTCCTCAATGCTCTCAGATAACACTCTCTCAAAACACTCTAAATACATACGTCTTGAGTTTAGCATGATTTGTTTCGATTCACGAGCGTAACAAGGTTTACTTCTGAGATTACTCGCCACTAAACATCACTTCATTTTCTTCAGTTTCCTCAATTATTAATAACTATACGAGTTTCAATCTAATTAACACAAATGTAGAAACTCCTATCTTCATTATTCCTGTAAATATGTAGGGGTGGTTAACGTTTTTCATTAGTTTCGTTCCTTTTTTATTTTATTTTCTTATATTATCAACTTGTCATACTAACGATTTCTGTGTCCTTTAATAAGCGATCAGCGGAAGGTTCATTTCGCTCGCTTTTTTTATACGACTAACGTTGTTTTGGTTTTGCAGATTCAGGGTAAGATGGTTTTGTTATATGATTTTGAATTTCATAATATTCGCATTGTCATGGTTGTCCATCATTTGTATATTTTGGCTAATAAAGAGGGAACCTTATAGTGATCACTTTAAAATCGAGATTAACTATGGACAACCGGTTTTTAAGCACGTTTTTAAAATTTGATTAAGCGGGCAGAAAGTGGTCACAATTTCTTAGTAGGTAGCTCTTGTGTCTAAAGAACCACTTTCGTAGTAATCTTTAGGTTAGTAGGCTTGCTAAGGTGCTAAATGTATAGTTATTGCATTCCAATAACCGTGATGAAGGAAATTGCAATGAGATACGAGTGAAGCGCTACAGTGCGGGCGAATTGTTACAGATCTGATTCGTACATGTCCCCAGAAGCCCACGACTGGTTATTGATTGGACGTGGGGCCTGTGTTGGCCAGAAGTTTCGGGCGTTCCGGAATAACCTATATAGGCACGGTGGCGCTCCCTTACTCGACAACACTAACCATCCAACTGCACCACGTGCGGGTTCCATGGCTCAAGCGACGAAAGGCATCGATGTAAGGTAACCTAAGCCACGCCCGGCTAAACGCGAAGGGGCGGCCATTCGATCCAATTTTGGCGAATCAATGGGGAAATGCACGTAGGTGAAAGTGGACAGACTTTGAAAGTCTCGTAATTCCATCATACGCATTATTGGATTTGCATTTTGCATGTGGACTTTCGAATAAGGTCCGCGCCTTAGGCTTCTTGGTCTCGATATGGGCATGTTCTATGCTCGAGACTACATAAGGGGGGATACTACTTGGCTTGCTATGTGGTTATTGATCGGCGATGGCTAGGAAGTCCTTCCCGCAGCCGTTGTGTGGCACGGTTACTGATGCGTGTCATAAGGGGTATCTTTGGCCTAAATTCGTATTGCAAGTGGTGAAAACTGGACCAGAGCTCTACTTTAGGCGTGGTACACTCTCTACTTAACCTAGATCGACCATAGTTGATTGTCATCACGTGTCTTGTATTAGTGCATGTATGGGTCCTAGCCATGTGTACGTTCTAGACCTTAAAAACATTCATTATCCATGGTCTCTTTTTAGTTCGCATGCAATGCCTTTATAGCATAGTGACTTTAGTTGAAACCTCTACCTTAGTCCTGTGACATAGTTCCTAGGAACTTTGTCTTCAATACTTTGACTAGTCCAGACAAAATTCGAACTAGGCTGACCTTTGACGCACTAGGGTACCACAGGCTTTGACCTCTAGACTTTGGGACTTGCTACTCAAATACGATTGACCTTGGGCAAACATAGACTCACCTTAGTCACTCTGCATGACCTAACACTTTTAGGAAGTTGCATTACTCATTCCTATGCATTTCGGTGCCCTTATCAAACAAAAAACAAAAGAAAGACAGAAAAAAAAAAAAGCAAAAAAAAAAAAATTTTAAACAAAGCAAAAATTTTCAAAAAAAAATAAATTTTTTTTTCAAAAAAACGAAGGGCACTTGTATCATGCATTCATACTAGGAAGATGACCATGAGATTAGGACGGATGCTTTTGCATCTGCATCCATATGTTCAATAATGACCAAGGAGGTTTACTTAGAGTTTATCGTTTTTGACAGGGTGAGCGTTCCATAGGCCCTTGCTCGACCCAAAGATTTGAGCCCTAAGCCATCCAAACCTAACCTTCCTCCACTTCAATTGCCACTAGCTTCAACCAACAAATGGCCTCCCAACAAGAAAAGCTCCAAAAGCTTGCGAGCAAGGTCAACAGCTTGAAGCTAAGATCAAGGAGTTGACCTCCGAACTCTTCCTTGGACAAGCTGTTTGAAAAGCGTCAAAAAGCCATCGACCCACCTTTTAACCAAGACAACCTCCTCTTGACCCCAACCGTTTCAAGCCAACTGCCAAGGATTTTCTCCAGCTGGACATACTAGAGGTTCAGCCACTGATGACTCGATTCATGAAGGGTTTAAGACACCATGGCTAAAGGAATTGACTCCGCCTGTTTCCAATGGTCATTTCCTTTCCTTTGAACCTATATGTCAGAAGTGGGTTTTTTTCACTTCCCTGAGAGAAATATGCTCTGGGAGACAATCATCCCGCATTCTAGGCAAGATACAAGGGTACATTCAAACCCAAACATCCTATCTAAGAGCTTCAAAATCCTGAAGGCGGGACAGACGAGGGGTTCACTACCTATCTGCTTATGGGAGGAGTTCTGCCTTAGTGCTTCGCTCCTACTGAAAATGTAGATGGTAAGACCTTCTTAATGGCCTCTAGCAAAATACAAGATCATCTCAATTCGGGCTTACACATTTAGGGGGTGAAAAAGGTCTACGACATGAGTGGACATAGAGGAATGACCTCCTTCAATTCACATGAGTCAGCTAGAGTCTTAGCTTTAGGATTGAGTCAGAGAGTCCTTTCCCCTAGACTATGTATCATTTCCTTTTCATTTCGGGTGTATGTATTAGGTTTAGGATTAAAGTTCTGCTATTAGCTCTATGTAATTAAATTTTTGAGTGTAATAAAGGTTTACTTTTCTCATCAGCCTGTCAATAGTTTGTGCTTTCTACTTTAAATGGAATCAAATTAATATCGACTCACACTCAATGGACATGCCAGAGAGGCTTCTTTCATAGCTCCACAAAAAATAATTTATTCCTCATTCTCTTCGTCACATAAATCAAAATCTTTTGCACCTTTGAGCCATAAACACTATCATCACTATTTTCTTTATCACGCACATTGCCTACCTTTGGATTAAACGTGTGCGTAGGAAAAGACATGTGCTAAGAGGAAAAAAAAAGAAATAAAATGGGCAAAAAGGAAAAAGCAAATAATCAAAGTTCAATGCCAGTTCACAAATGCAATCAATTCAAATCCGATGAATCCAAAGTTCAAAGCCCATTCAAATACACAGAAGAGTTAAAAGGACACTGCGCGTGGGATCATGAGCCTTTTCAACCTCAAACCAACCTCACATTACACCAAAAAGCCCTCACTCACACGGAGGCATTGTCCATAATCATTTCTCAAGAACTACGACGGTTTTATTCAAAAGGATACGTAGGGCCTCTTTCGGTCTGACCCAATAACTCAATAACGTGCAGAGGTCATCTCCATTGGTTTGATCCTTAAAGTCAGAAGCCAATTCTAGTGGTAGCACCCGACATAGACTAAGCTTGAACTACATCACTCTAGCAGCACATCAATTTCCCCATTTTATTCCCTTAGTCACAATTTTTCGCCTTGTCTTTCTTGACTCTGCTATTTTTCATACACCTTAAGGGGCCTCTCCTCAACTTCCTTAGGCTTCTCTCTGTAGCATTCATCCAGGATCTCTGCCAAAGCATCGCATTGTTAGATTCCCTCCAATGTTTCTCCTCATGGCATTCGCTTTCAATTACTGATTTGGGCAAATCAAAATCAACATCCCATACTCATCCTTACATTAACCAGCTAAGCAAGACCCATGATCCACAAAATTCATAGCCTTCCTTACTTCATCAACTAGTGCCTAACATCGAAAGCCATAAGCCTGGGGGCTCACACCACTAAACCAAACTCACTACCAAATTAAGCCATTCCAAACACCAACCCATGGGTTTTGAGCTCAATTGCAATCACAAAGCATCGCCTTGTTCGATGGGGGGCTTGAGACGGCTCCACTCTGCGAATCCAAAAGCTCTTACCATTGAAGTCATTTCCTTGTTCATTTCATGCTTATGATCTAAGATAGACTTGCATTACACAATATAGCCATTACAACCTTCAAAACATCATTGCGCATGTGAGGTTTTACATACATCATATGCATATGCATCTTGCACATGGAACAATTAACATTTGAATTACACATTGCACCATGCAACACGAGTAGGGCCCATTTACATGCAGTTGCTACCACGCCTATGGTTTCATCGTATAAATCGCGATTGTTGCTAGCAACGCAACATTCTTCCGAAAATTCCGAGTCAGGCCGTAGGGAAGGTTTCCGAGGAACGAGGCATTTTTCCGAAGGATTCATATCATCACTCATAGCTATAAAAGGCATTCATCGCTATACCGCGAGTTGTTGCTACAATGCACTTTCCCCGAAAGCAAGGTCAAGCGTAGGGGAAATTTCGTTGAAGGACGCGGCGGCTTCACGCGGAACTTACATTACGTCTTCTGAATAAGACAGAGGTCAGTCGTAGGGAAGGCATGTACATCACAATCTCCGAAAAGCCAAGGTCAAGCCGTAGGGGGACGAATTTCGAAGGAAGGAGGGCGCTTTCCGAAGGAACTTACATACGTCTTCCCGAAAAAAGGTTAGATAGGGAAGATGTCAGTCACCAACCTCTCACCAAACAAGGTCAGCCGTAGGGGGCACTTTACGTAAGGAACGAGGCGCTTTCGCGGAATTTGCATTATTTTTCGCGAAAAGCCAAGGTCATGCCGTGGCTGAGGCAATCTACATCATCTTTTTCCGAAACCAAGGTCAATCGTAGGGAAAGCACCTGAGGAAGAGGCGCTTCCGAGGTATTCATGCACCTCATTTTCTCTTGAAAAGGCCAGGTCAGCCGTCGGGAGAAATGAGCCCGAGGATCCAGGGCTTACAAGGGCATGAAACATGGGGCACGATAACAGGTAAAAAACTAACCTTTGTTTTGCAGGTACACATCAGGCGAAAAAGGTGACTCGGAGTTACAGAACGTCTGAGTTGCCGCTCCGTCCCGAATCTAAATATTTGACTTTCGTCTCTTCAGACTCGTTAAAGTGGGGGTTCTTCAACAACAGCTCTTTTACAACCTCGGGTTTTGGAATTTTCTCCCGCACTCAGGGAATTCTCATATATGGCAGCTTCGGTCTACGATTTCTCCGCTATAGAAATTCAGCAAACACACCTTGTCGGGTCTAACGATTTCTCTCGCTACAAATCAGCACAAGCTGCTTTCGGGTCTAAAACTATGTCTCCCGCTTAATACAGAAACTCATCATGTAATTACATCTTTCGGGTTTGGAATTTCTCCGTACAGAAGTTCGTCAGACACCTTTCGGTCTTGGGAATCTTCTCCGTACGATGTTCGCCAGCACATTTGGGTCTTGGAAATTTCTCCCGCTACTGAAGTTCGGTCAGCATCTCTCGGGTTTTTTCAATTTCTCACGCTCAAGAAGTCGCGCACTTCCTTTCCGGGTTTTGGAGTTTTGCTCCTGCACAAAATTCAAGGGAAGCAATCGACCGCACGGCCGGCTATAGGTAAAGCTAACCTTGTGTTTTGCAGGTCGGCGAAAAAGGGGTAATCTGTGATTACTCTTTTGGGGAGACATTTTTTAGTGTCTACAGTGAACCCATTTGACTGAGTCTGACGAGACGTAGTCTGTAGACAAGCAAAGTATTCGATTCGGGATGGAGAGCACTCAGACGTTCTGCGAACCTGAGTCACCTTTTTGCGGTACTGCAAAAAGGTTAGTTTTTACCTGAGTCAGCCGTTTCGTGCGGTCTGATTTGCTTGCCTGTATTTTTGTGCGGGAGCAAACTCAAAACCCTGGAGAGTGCACGGAACTTCTTGAGCTGGGAGAAGATTAAAAACCCGCAGAGATGTTCCGACAGGAAATTTCTGTAGAGATCCCAAAACCCGGAAGATGTGCGCGGGTACTTCTTGAGCGGGAGAAGATCCAACCGAGAGATGTTGCGAATTTCTGTAGCGGGAGAAATTTCCAAGAAACCCGAAGATGTGCTGGCGAACTTCTGTAGCGGGAGATAAATTCCAAAGCTCCGAAAGATGGTTGTGTGGATTTCTGTAGCGGGAAGAAAAATCGTAGACCGAAAGATGGTTGTGCTGGTTCTGTAGCGTGGGAGAAAATCGTAGAACCCGAAGATGCTTGTGGTGGAATATTCTGTAGCGGAGAGAATCGTTAGACCGAAAGATGTTTGCGTTGGATTCTGTGCGGGGAATCGTAGACCCCGAGTCGTGCATATATAGAATTTCTGGTGCGGGAGCATTCCAAAACGAAGTGGGGTGTAAAGGAGCCTGTTGTGTGAAGACGCCCCACTTTGAACTGAGTTTGAAGAGACGCAAAGTCAGTAAGTAATTTGATTTGGGGACGGAGGGAACTTCAGGAGGGGGGTTCTGTGACCCGATCACCCTTTTCGTCGATAGCCTGGCAAACAAAGGTTAGTTTTTACTGCTATCGCGCCCCATGCGGTTTTTTAATGCCTTGGAACGCTGATCCTCGGCTGTTTCTCCCTACGGCTGACCTTGGCTTTCGAGGAGAAAATGAGGTCGATGAATACCTTTCGGAAGCGCCTCGTTCTCAGGTACCCTTTTCCCTACGGCTGCCTTGGCTTCGGGAGAAATAATGTAAGTTCGTCGGAACAACGCTTCGCGTTCCTTCGGAAAGTTCCCTAACGGCTGACCTTCGGCTTTTCGGGGAGAGTGTGATGTAATGCTTCTGCTACCGGCTGATCCCGTGCTATTCGGAAACGTAATGTAAGTTCCGTCGGAAGCGCCTCGTGTCCCTATCGGAAATTTCCCTACGTTGACCTTAGCTACTGGGGAGTTGCGTGCTGGCAAAGTGGTATAGAGATGGAATGCGATATAGAATGCTGTGATATGAATTCCTTCGGAAGCGCTCGTTCTCAGGAAACCTTCCTACGACTGACCTTGGGCTTTTATCGGGAAGAATGTTGGCTGTACAACAATCCGCGTATCAGCGATGAATCTTTATAGGCTATGGAGCGAGTGATATGTAAGTCTTCGAAGAGCCCTTTCAGGAACTTCCCTAACGAGCTGACTCGCGTTTTCCGGTGAAGATGTTGCGTGTAGCAACAGTCGCGTATAGCGATGAATGGCCGTATGGTGTTTGAAGGCACTGCATGTAAGATGGGGCCAGCTTGTGTGGTGGGTGGTGCCAAGTGTGCATGTGCAATGTTGCAGATGTAATGATGATGTTGTAAAATCAATTGCGCATGATGGCTTTGAAAGGTTTGCAATGGCTATATGTGGATAGCAAGGTCTATCTTAGATCTAAGATGATGATGACAAAGGAAATTTGACTAATGGCAGATGCTTTTGGATTGGCGGGATGGCGGTGCCGCTCAAGCCCAGTGATGTGCAGGCTTCTAAAGCGTGCTTGTGATTGGCAGTGAGCCCAACCATGGGTTTTAGGTGGTGGGAATGCTTAATTTGGTGGTGTTAATGGTTTGGTTTTAGTGGTAGAGCCCCCAAACTTGATGAACTTCTGGGTGAATCGAGTTGGGCTTGTGTATAAGGGCACTGTGAAGGGTAAGGTAAGGCAAGTGATTTTGTGGAGTCATGAGTTTTGGCCTAGCTTTTTTGTGGTGGTAATTGTAGGGATATGAGGGATGTGATTTTGACTTGCCCAAACGTTGAACTGAAGCGAATGCCTGCATGAGGAGAGACATGGACAGATGCTGCAATGGTGCTTCTGAGCGGATGCATGAATGTTTGCAGGTGGTTCAAGAAAATACAAGCTAAAATTTGTGACTAAGGGTAAGTAAATGGGGAATTGATGTGGTTGGCTAGATGATGTAGGTTAAGCTCGAGTCTATGTCGGGTGCTACATCAGGAATTTGTGCTTCTGACTTTAGGGAATCAACTATATGAGAGAGGGTGACTCAGAGTGTTATTGAATTAACGGGTCGGACTCGAGAAGAGGCTTCCTGAGTATCCTACGGAATCAGACCGTGTAGACACCTGAATGTGTTCCAATGAGTAATCCGTGAAGAACATACCGCGTCTAGCGTTTGTTTCGACTCGGGAAAAGATGCTTTGAACTCAGTCTGAAAGTTAGAATACGTGAGGTCGTATTCCCGGGAACTATTGACAAAGGTACTTACCAAGGCAAACATATTTTCTTTCGGTTTTCCTCGAGATAAACTGCCAAAGGTTTTCAAAGGTTTTCAAATGATTTAAGCTGGCGGATTCTGTGTTTTTTGTTTTCCATCCATGTGGTACATTTTTCTGATCCGCCAACATTTTTAAATTATTTTTCTGATTTTTCTATGATTTCTATGAATTTTGGCAATGTTAGATACGCAGATACGCAGAAAATACGTGAATGAATTAGAAAAATATCTCGGAAATAGTGGACTTCTAGAAAATGTCAGAAATCTTGCTTGGAGAGCAGGGTGTCTAGGGTGCGTTCGGAATCAGGAAATCTAAGATAAAATCGGAGAAATGAAATCATTTGAGGGTTTTTTGGAAGAATATACGTGTGAGCGTATATACGTCAGACTGCTGAGCGATTACGCCTCAGCAGGAGCGTATATACGCTACAGGAGCGTATATACGGTCAATACAATGCATATTTAAACACAATGCGATTTGTTGCAAACTTATGCAAGGAGGAGCGTATATACGCTGGGATGTAGCGTCATATACGCTCCTGAGCGTATATACGCTCATACTGGGCGTATACGGCAGGGGTTTTTTGTCTTCGTTTTTGGCCTCGTGCTATAAATACACTCTAGCCTTGCTCAGATCCGGGATACTTCACTTCGTTACCTTCACACAGGCTTGACACTTATTTCTCTCTCTCGAAAACATCAAACACTCAAAAAACACATCGTTTTCAAATTCAAAGCATCGATTCTCTTTGAATCAACAAGCGAAATAAGGTTACAATCTGAGATTAGCTCCACC
>SNQN01000669.1:0-130829 GCA_008642245.1 Bassia scoparia
TTCTACAATTCTTGTAAATGAATTAAAACTCGATAATAATCGGCTTAATCCAAATCAAGAGAAACAAAAAAATTTTAAAAAAAAGTAACGTGAAAAAATGATGTTTTCTCTTGCGTGTCGCCAGTTGGTATCTCAGATTTACCTTGATTTCGTTTCGCTTCGAATCGATCAAAGACGCTGCAGCCAGACTCTATTACGAATTTCAGCATTTCGATGAAGTATGTATTAGTGGAACAAAGACTTAGTGTAAGGCTCGTTGGTGTGCTCAGTATACCGGCTCTGGGTCCGTGGAACAGTTATGTCACGTGAGAGTCGTATGAAACACGTCCAGCTCTTTATTACTTGATATGCTTTATTAGATGCTCAACTTCGCTACCAAGACGTATCTTTGGTTACATGTCGATTACGTCGTCAATAAGCTTTGAGCGAGCGCCGGTTGAAACGCTTGAGTCCGTCCAACCTACTGCCTTCTAAAAACTCTTGAGAAGCCAGGCACGGCTCCGTATTTATAGCGCGCGGAGAACAAAGGCACAAACTACATGAGCGTAATACACGCTCGGGTTTGGTTTATGCTTGTATATACGCTTCTATTTTATGAGCGCGTATTAATACGCCTATGTGGTAGATGAGCGTATATTACGGCTTTCCATGGGGGCCGTATATACGTACATTCGGAGCTCTATAATCCCCTTGGAGCTATATACGTTTGCAGCTCTCTTTTGCCTTTAATTTCGATAAGATTTTTCTTATTTTGCAAGATTCATGGTCCACATAATCTACCATTCCCTCCTCCGAAACGGCATCTAGGGAGTTCTGCGGGATCATGGTGGAACTTCCGTTTGTATTTTTTTGGTATTCCTCATAGATTTTCTGTCCGTCGCACTCCGACTATTTCTCCTAGTATTTTATTCATTGTAACTATGCCCAAATTCAGTAGAAATTTTAGAAAATCCAGAGAAATCACTAATCATAAATATAATCTTTGACGCGAACTCACAAAAATGTGGACGAAAGTTGCATGAAAAACAGAGTAAGACAAAAATATGAGCTTATCACCAGTTTTGAAATTATTTTTAAAAATTCTCCAGTTAGTAGCAAAATTCCACTCAAATAAAAAACTAGAAACTGACTTAATGGAAACATTCTTTCGGCCTCTTTTGACTTCTGCCCATGATTTTCGAGCGTGTAGGACTCACTATTTTGACAATTTCTACGAGTTCATCTTAGCGCCTTTTCGGAATTCGATCTGGGGTCACGAAACGTTGTTTAGTATGTTCATCATCGAATTACTGCATTTGGGGTGGAACACTCCATTTGAGGTTCTTTGTCTACATACCATTCCTACGCATTTTTACATCTCGCTGTTCCATTGCTTGCCCCCTTTTGTTTCTCACTGTCTCTTCCCATTAATCTTCCTCCCTTTGCAATCCAAGATGGCCTCCTTTCTCGCGTCCTGGTTGGGTGCAACAGTTCGGCGAATGACGCACTTGAATGATCTCTGTTAGCCTTTTGGCTGTGTAAAATTAGAGACTAGCATGAAACTTAACTTCGTGAAGCCCAATCTACCCTGTAATAGTAAAACTGCATTCCAATCGGTGAATAGAATGTTCATAGCTTACATCCTCTCAAAGATATTCTCTAGTTACAGAGCCACTTTAGCATATAATTAAAAAAAAAGTGAAGCATGCCTAATACGCGAGCTACAATTTATCTTAATTAGGTAGAAAGTAAACTCGGCAAATATCCTGATCTTTCTTTGAGACAGTTCTGCTTATGTCCATGGGGTTATCTGTTGTTAGCTGTCGATATAAACTACTTTGTTTGTACAGTATTATTATTGGCCACTCTGTATATTGTCCTGAATGTTTTGCAATCTACATAATATTATTAAAAGGAGTTTTTCTAATTACGGTAAGTACGTTTGTCATGATATATTCTCTGTTCACTTTTACTCATGTGCGGTCAGTCGGACTGCACTGTGTCACTTTCTACTTCAACAGATTGCTGTTCTATTGTTGCGAAACCTCATATGTCGCAAGCAGAAATCTGCCTCTCTGTTTGCAATTTGGAGTATATATTGATCTCCTAAATCCTTAAATCGCGTTTGTTATGAATATACTGTCTTAATCCGACTCAGATCCATACTATTTTGATGCTATTTTCATATTACTCACTTGTTCATAAGTATATATATTTGCCTAAGTGCCTTGTCTCGCATTTCATGCGTAGATCAAACAATTACATTAGCGAGACAGTACTCCCTACTTGTGCAATTTACAATCCCACGTGCCACAATAATTTCCTAATTTATTGTTAGGTTTCCTTACCAATTTCGGTAACGGCAAGATGGCGAGGATAAGTTCCAAGACAATAACCAAGTGTTCAACAATAACATTTCCAAATTTTCTGTTAGTCCAGTTATTACGAACACCTTCACTTCTATTCCCGAACCTAAAATTGCTACATCACCCTATTTGGAGTTTGGATCTCTCATGCCAAAAAACCAAATGTCATATTGACCATAAAACGGAAATGTACTTCACCCCTTCTTTTCAAAAGTTAATACCAACAATTTCGTTGTGTTTTGCATTTGAGAAGAAGTTGGACAATTCTCGGATTTCAATATTCATCATATTAATTTTCTTTTTTTAAATGTGTTTTACTGTAAAAACACCAATCTAATGAAACTTTTATTGATAGTAACTTGTGTTGATGAACTGAACTCCCTATTGAATTCTTTACTTGCTTCTCTCTTATTTATAGGGGGATTCTTAGCTAAATGGAAAACAAGTACAGAAATTTTGCAATCACGAATTGACTATACATCAGATGATACTCGCTTGAGATTAACAAGACTAATACGAAAGTATCATTAGTATGGCATAGCTAATACACATTAACATATCTCTAAGCGATCCTCTTTGACTCGGGGAAGCGCGGCTTATATGTTGGCAATACCTTTATTGCTCCTCGATTCCAAAACAAACAATTGATTATATATTATTGATTCATGCTCAACAGACCTTCTAAGTGTATCTTCTGAAATGTCTGCAATAGTTGTTGAGAGTTCATTCTCTTTCCGGTACGATGTCTGTAGATTTTGGGAATGGTTTCTTTATTATATTATTTCCAGAAGTTAGTCGAACTTGTTTTTTTGTTTTAACACGACGGATTATTTGGTAGAATGGTAATTTAACCCTTTGATTTCTTGTGATGTCGCTTCAATTTAGATAGTATGTAATTAGTGATTTTCCAATACCCCGACTTAAGTGTCCTTAATAACCATTATGTACTCCCCGGTTGTTGTTGGTTTTGTTTTTAGAAATAGTTTTGCTCTTCAATTATTTACCCCTGACGTTAGATATAACTAGTCCCAAAAAATACCCTTAGGAGCCAAAAAGCCAGTAAATCCTTAACAACCTGCTTAACTGTCTTATAACTCATATTCATTCTCTAAATCTCGTTATCCTCTCTTAACGTCTAAGTCCTTCTCTTCTATTTCCTTCAGTCTTCTATTTCATCCTACCTCTCTCCTCCTACTCCTAACCTCCTTCTCTCTCCCATACCTCCACCTCACCACAACGACACTTTCTCTCTCGTTCCTCTCTCAATCAGTTCATAAAACGCAAACAATCTTAGAATGTCAATCCCGGGATGACATGCATACCATCGAACAAGGCTCTATGAATTTCCAACAACCAATCTCAGCTACAAAGACAACCCCATCTAACTCACACAGCCAATACCACCACCCCTCACGCGAGCCAGCTCCTACTTTCTCACTTACGCTGTTTTTGCTCCAATCACCACCCCTCCACACTGCCATAAGGCCCCACTCCCAACCACTTCACGTCGTGCCTCTCATGCCATCCATCGTAAAGCCAGCGACACACTGGCTTAGTCTCGACCACCACGTCGCTCCAATTTCTCCCAAATCAATTTCCCCCAAATTTGGTATAAAAACCCTAAATTTATTTGGTGGAATGGGCTTCGGAATTGCACACTTAATTCGCCGTGTGGTTTTCCAAATCCAAGCATTAAATCTAGGGTCTGGGATATTACTGATTTGCTTGGCTGTGTTGGACAGATCTGTAGTACAATGTGCGTTTTGGGTGATTGCGTAAGGAGTTCGTAGAAGAGATATGGTGTGTACCGTGGCTTGTGTCTGGTTTTTGGAAGTGGTCTGTCGTGTTGAGGGATCTGCATTTGTGTGCGGGTGTTTGCGTGGTTGACAGTGACGTGCCGACAGCATGGTGGTGGTTGTGGAGGCGTCACGCGACAGTCATGAGTTGAGGAGGTATCGGGGTGAGGGATCGTGCCTGGTTGGAGTGGTGGCAATCATGGATTGAGGGAGGTGCAGGAGAAAATGAGGGGTTTTGATTTTGGCTTTAAAATGAATAAACTGATATTGGCGTCGTTGAATTAAATTGGGAATCATGGAGCAAAGGAAGATTAAGCGTGGCAATTATTAGTAAAAATTCCTATTAGCGGTATTAAAAGATTAACGAGTTTTGGGCTTCTATTAAGCCCGTATCTTGGCGTCTATTATATCTAATGTCAGCTGGGAGCTATGATAGCAGTTTCTAAAAATACGGGGGCTATAGTGTGGTTTATTAGCTTAAAGTCCCTCATTTAGGCGGTATTATGGGAGGAAAGACCCCCCTAGAAAGTAGGAGGAAAGGGCGCGATTTTACGAAGAGTTTCAAAATATAGACAACGCTCCATTTCCCCTATGCGAAATTAAGTCTATCGCTTATAAGGAGCCAAATTATTTCTAACATGCATAGTGGACACCATAGAAGAAAAATGCCGTAGGTTTCAGTAATCGCTACTAGAGGCTACCTTAGGATCACATCCCCTAACACAAGGAGGCTTTCTCAGAGCACTTTTTTGTCTGACTTTCTCTGATCACTTAAAGTGTCGGACAATATTTATCTCCGACACTTTCAAAAGTCGTCCGGAAATTCATGGTGGGTCTTCGGAGAGAATTTTTTGTTGACTGACTAAATTTGTCGACTGATACCGACACTTAAATGTGTCACGATTTATCCGACATCTTAATTGTTGCCTACATTTTGTCCGACATTATCGACACTTAAAGTGTCGCATATCGACACTTAAATGATGTCATACATTAATAATCACTTGACATTTGTAATGTCGTCAGAAGGAGATTACAACTTTTAAGGTCGCATTTATCTGACACGCGTATTAAGTGTCAAAATATACTTGACAAGACACTTTATGAAGTGTATCGAAATAAATCAATGAATAAGTGGAAATTTGGATGGGAATTTTCGCGACAACTTAAAAATCTTCCTTCTGAGCGATCTTAAAATATTATTATTATGATTAGTATAGTATAATACTTAAATTACAAAATTTACAACAAATATAATTAATATAATAATATATTATATGTAACTATATATTACAAATAGTTAAAAATGGAATAATATAAAATTATATTATTTAATTATACTCTAAACTCAAATTTAGTTATTTTATATAAGATTTATTGAATTAGATATTACAACTACAACGAACGCTCCCAAAACTAATAATCTAACCGTACTTGATCAACATGTTCACATTAACTTACTACTTTAGCAAACACTAACCTGCGGTGAATTTAATAGCTAAAATTAAGACAACATGATTATAGCTATGCTAGTACCTCCTTGAATCATTATACGTTTACTCGATCGACATCATCAAGAATCACTTCAACTTTTAATTTTCCAAAAGATGTTCCTCGTTGTCTCTTCACAGCGGACCGCAATTTACCTGTTATGAATAGAAAGAATAATTTCTTAGCACCATAAACAGAGTGTATGATTATTTTAGCTTTTATCATCACATCGTTCATGTTTTAGCTATTTTGCTTAATGCAAATGACCCTAAGATGTATATACCAATCAACATAAGACAAGTCAAGAAAAAGTTAATGAAACGAAAGGGAAAAGAATGGAGCCAACAGGATCTAAGTGAACTGCGTTAAGATTGTGGGCCCCTTCTTTTGTTGCTCTGTTCGTGCATCGAATGCAGGCTGCTAACACTTTCTAATACAGTCGGTTCCGATACAGTACGTTACATCTTGAGCGTTTTATGATAGCAATGCAGAGAAAGCTGGTAGTTTTTCATGTTGTGCAGGCTGCTTTATTGTGTTTAGTGGTATCGGTGACACCCGACAACAGCACAGATATCCAAAGGATGAGGTTGGCGTGAGGAGTACTGTGTTGACAAGTCCGTCTGGAGGCACTGTGGCAGGGATTTGTCTGGTTATATTGGTGCATGGTGAGGCAGATTTTGTGGTTGAATCTTGGCTCGTTGGTGTCCGTAACTTGAGAGCGAGCATATTCAATCACACCTCCTGATACGGCTGCAGGCTGTTCGCCTCCTCTGTGTTCGAGCCATTAAGGCTCACACAATATTTAAAGCTAGTTCTTTCACACAAAGAAGTGGGTGACCACAATTACTAATTTTAGGCAAGTATTGCCTCTAACGATAGGGTCCTAGTTTATGGCTGAATTTTAAACTCATTCATAATCACTCAAATAATGCATTTTATGTGGTTTTGAATCTGATTCAAGTTTATGCACCTACAACACGCAGACACAAAATCCATATCTTGTAAATCGCCAACTTTATACCTAGTCTCAGACCAACTATAATGAATGAAGAAATAGTGGGATCTCGTTAAACCAGGCTTTAGACAACATCGGAAGAGGGACAACGTTTATCGAGTTGGAAAATTCAAAAGCAAAAGGAAAAGAAACTGAAAACACATCAGTAACAATGAGGGTGTGTTAGGTAATTCGTTTACAGTTTTAATGCAGAAAATCAGAAAATCAAATGTTAATGAAAATTCAGCAAAACGAAATAATAAACACAAACTGAGCATTTTTCACTTAAAAACCGAACTCTGTTGCGACTCAGGAGCGAACTCCGTTGGAGAGCTATTAACCCCCCGCACAAGTCTTTTGAGTACATCACTCATGTAACGTTAAGCTTCAGTACAGGCAATGATCTTGCCGAGGTATCTTAGTGCCTTTACCCATTTTGAAGAACTAAGACTTTTCTTCTAAACTGATCATGAAACTCCAAAAAATCCACTTCCTTCACTCCAAAGCCAAAAAAGCCCCGCAAGGTGGTTGATTAGAATCTCTGGTCGTACAGTTGAGTCATCAAACACTTATTCTCTATATGTCAGTCGAGGAATTGAATGTGGAAAGAATGGCCAACAAGGTTCATCCGTTGACCTTCGCGATGGTCTACAAAGAAATTAATAAAGTCCATCAAATACAATGAAAAAAAGACAGTTAAAGAAAGATGATGGTACAAAATTAATATATTACGGTGCGGTATATATCAGATGACCATATCAAAGTTTTAATTGAATTACCGTATTTTGCATATTGGAATGTGCTAATGTGCATGTCACTTTATGTCACTCATATTTCTACCCCTTATAAGTAATCGAATAAGAACCCTTCTAATCTAAGTAATGATTACCTTTATCTTTTAAAAGTAACCTTCTACCATGCATCAATGGAATGCCAGAATAACTACATATTCTGCTAATCCCTTTTCTTCATCAATTGTAGATTCATCTACTAACTAATGCCTAGATAAACTTTGTATGTAAGGTACATAGCGTATGATGATGTAATTAGTGTAGGTTCAATTTGGTTGACAAAAGGCTTAATCATATGGTAAAAAGGTGAAGTAAGCTATGTATCTAAGATAAGTAGGTTAGGCAATACCTAACATACTCATGCAATTTTAGATCCCACTGGCAATTCTAGATGAAATTGAATAAAAATGTGCAGGCAAGTTTTTTTGGGGACAGGCAAAAGGAGGATTAAAAAGATGTGCCATACCATTAATTCTTCAGCCTGAGTGTTTTGAAATATAACCGCCTTTGTTTGTCGAGTGATTAAGTCAAAGACTCAAACCACTTGCTCTCTTTTGTTTCCTCTCCTACAACACAATACGGAATAAGAATATTCAAATCCAAAATAATTTTCAATGCTCAAAAAGAAATTGCTGTAAAGAAATCCTAAATGCTTATATTTTGGATTGACATACGATTTCATCCTTAGAGTGCGAAAACGTGGTAGACCCATTGTTGTATAATAACTCCCAGCTAGCACGGCTGCTTGGCAGACCACTCAGTTCAGAGTATCGCTAATAAAAATCATGTAGAAACATAACAATTACATAAAGACTGATAAGTGAATAATTGTATAGTGACATAACATACATTTAAAACATTTATGCATCTTCAAAAAGCATATCTTACCCTTGCTCTTTCGCTCGGAATACCAATTAGTTTACTAATTCTTGCAATTTCACAGAATGCCCTGGAGGAGAGCGTTCCGTTCGAATCTCTTGTCGGTGTCCTTTTTTTTGGGTCGAGAAGAGACCAGAGCTTTTCAACTGAAACGCGTTGTTATTGTCTGAAGATGTTTGCCCAGCCATATGCCGTGAGTAAGCAGCATGGTCACTCGAACAACTTTACCGCTCCTGGAAAGAAAGTTTGTTCTGCATTTTTATAAACATATGTAAGTAGCATAATTCAAATACATTTAATGCAGAACGGAATTTGTTTCCTAACAATTGATAAAGAATTAGGAGAAGTGAAGGCTGGCAATATGCATCAAAGAAAAGCAGATAAACCAACAACATACCAAGCAAACAAACAAACTTTTTTAAACTCGAATTTATTTTTATTGGCACTACTAGGTTTCATTGCACTACCAGGTTTCCATTTCTCCTAATTAAGTCCCACCATTTACCTTATCATGTGCGATCTCATTACATTCGTCTCAATGTGTATCCATCTTTTAAGGGGTTCATAATTAATTATCATAACGGACGATATACTATTAGTTATGGAGATCCCTATGGGACGGAGGGAGTAATCTATCTACGAAGTATAATAATACACGCACTCGACTTTTGTTACACCACTTGTTATTGAACTTACCAAAATTATGCAGGGGGGTGAAATTGATCCTAGTCAGACCACAATTACTTTAGAAACTAGTAAATAAACTTACTCCTATGTTTTACGTCAGATACTATTCTATACTATTACTGCCCTTGATTTTAACCCATAAGCAGTAAACTTTGGTCCTAAATCCTGGCACATAGTCTGGTACTCCTATGATTTTTGGATCTTGTGAAGATATTTGCTTTCTCAAATTTTTTTACTTGTAAGTAACCCTTCTCATATTCCGACTCCATCCTAAGTAATTTTTGGAAAGGAAAGAGAAAGAGAAAAAAAAGGATACATGTGAAAGGGGAGAGATTAATTGCCAAAGAAGAARTGTGGCAACTAGCAAGTAAGTTGAAAGTCCTTAGTTAGAAGGTGTAACCAATAAAAAGTTTAAAAATAAATCAAAGTAATATATTAATCTTTCACTCCCTCCTTAACTACTAGTATCAGTACCATAGTGAAAACCAGCATCAAACTATCAATTATGAAATATCTAAAAAGGATAATGACTAACAGAAGTAGGGGGTTCATCTATTTTCTGATTGTAGTGGCCCTATCATGAAGTAATCAAATTAAAGAAAGAAACATTTATGTCTAATAATTGTGCAAGAAAGGTTAGCAGATAAGAAGGCCACTAACACTAACAGGATCCTCTAATAATGTATCATTTATTCATTATTAGCATCAAAATGATGCAATCATGGTTTGGTAAATAAATCCAGAAACATATGTATGGCACATTACCTAAAATCATACTGAAATTCCAATTTTACAATCATCACAAAAATTCCAAAAGAAAAACCTAAGAAAATTTCCACTACTTTCATAAATTTGATGTCACCTTTAAATGAAATGAATCAGAAAAAGGAAATTCTAACCAAATACTCTTTCTTATTAAATTTTGACAGCACCATGCTACAAATAAAATAATATCAAAACACCACGAGCAGCACTATTTTCTTCATCAAAATTCTACAGAATTTTAAGACAACGATCTTGTAGCAAAGAACCAGGCTTCAAGCAAAGAAGTTAGTTCATGCCTAATTCTACGTTATGAAGATTTGCTCCGATAGCATTACTGGAAGGGTAACTGGACATGTAATCTCCAAGTTCAATGAAATTGTGTCATGACCACCTTCCCACTTGTTTGAAAACACCACTTTCTTCAATGGATTACACATCAGCTATTTGCAAAGCAACAAAATTGTGAATGAGTCGCGAAAGAAATTGCCTCTATTCTTATGACTCGGTGTTCCCTCCTAATTACTTGTGTTGATTTGGATCGATACACGCCATTCGCAAGGCTCCCGTGGTTACTAGGAACTCTGAATAAGGCCAGTACTGGGAAGCCTCTCTCAGATGACAGGGTTCCCTTGTTATCTGACTGTACGTGGTGGAGAATATGAGTCTAATACACGTAAGGAGAGTTCATGCCTTATAAAATGCCTATAAGATGGGAATAGTTTCGTCAATTACCAAGGTGTGTCTCCCACATTCCCAGGGCTCCTGGCTTTGTGCTCAAAGGTCTTTTTCTTATCTGTCACAAACCAAACGGATTTAATCTCACTGAGGAAGCTTCAGACGGGTCTGCCACACAAGAGCTCCACATAAAGTTGAAATGAAGTTGGGGAGCTGCGCTGCTACACAAGGACCAAGTAGCATGGAGCATTAGTATGCTAATTTTTAAGCCCCAAAACCAAGAACTTTACACAATCACTATCAGCATTAACTTGGACTTTTCAATTAAGATTATTAGTTTTAACATWATAACAGGGAAGAGAGAAACATCCATAAAAAACTTAGACTTTACATGTGGCCCAAGTCCAACTCAGGCTTGTTCTCTTCAACTTATTTTCAGAACTTATTGAATAAGATAAGTTCGGATAAGTATCAATAAGTTCGGATAAGTACTAGTAACTATAATCGTTATCTTTTCTTCTCACAAGATAAGATAAGATAAGTTCAGTTCAGATAAGTTGAAAAGAACACACCCTCGATTCAAGCTATGCATTACCACTATATAGTTAGCCATTGAATCATGAATATATTTTTTAAAAATTTCTGACCTTAGAACCTGTCTCCTTGGGTCCATGTAGCTATTATTCAGCTCACAATAACTCTACTGCTCACTAACTTATTCTAACCACTATTTCATTATAATTGACTATCATGCTATCAATTATTACAGCATGACAAGTTTTAAACATGCAGTATCCATTCAAGCAAATATTAGAAAATTTACTGACTATGAAGTTACGAACAAAGTTGGAAGTCATGAACTAGGGGGTGGGCGAAGGGGCACAAAAACAATGTTCCAACTTCCAAGATTTATTTAGTTGCTTAAAAAATTTGAACTCTATCAAAATATCGATTAAGTCTCCCATTCTTGGTACAAGTAAAAACTACAGTCAAATATATACGGGCCATACGGCGCACGTACTTCTAAAGATAGCAACTTAAACAGATGATTTCGAGTATGGGGACCTTTTCCTTCAACATGACAAACCATTGAAATTGATACATTTTGCAAAAATTCAAGCTCAAAAACTCTTACAGATCGTCGGGAAGGCAGTTATAATGTGACTAATTTAAATAAAATCATATGCAATATTGCAATTCAGCAAAAAAAAATTCTCATGCCATTGTCAACTAATGCTCATCCACCTTCACCATCTACTTATCCTTATCATACAAGGATCAAGCATAACTGCACAAACATCAATTACATTAAGGTGCATTAACATCAAATACAGCCTGAATTAGCTTTAGTCCTTTTTGTTCTGTTACCCTTTTTTTCCCACCTCATTTGATATTCCAACACTATTTGTCAAAAAAACTTTGGACTTTCCTTGTCATGGAGTTTCCATTCCATATCAAGAACCCTGCCTAATAATGGCAGACCAACTGCTAGGATAAAACCATCATTACTACTACACAATTGAGTAATGAATTAAGATGTATACGCCTGCTCTCCTAATTGGCCTACTCTCATCATAATGATTCTTACTCATCGCAACCCTTTGTAACCTAGTCTATGTTTTTGGCTTTAAACGAAATAATGTGATTTCTTGTTCAAGAATAATGTTTCACTGTCCCTAACATAGAGTTTGCCAATAAATAATTATGCTAATAATAATCTATATATATCCATACACAAATTTCTTCAATGTAAAAACTCAAATCATATAAAATTAAAGAAAAAGAAAATGGAATGAATAGAATCAATTAAGATGCAATTAAACAGTGAATTTAAATTGAATAATATACTAAAAAAATTGGAATTCACATGAATTACTTAGAGATGCAATTAACAGGGAATTGAGATTGAATAATATACTAAAAAAATTGTAATTCACATGAAATTAAATAAGATGCAATTGAACATTGAACACTTGAGACAAAAAAAAAACCCAATTTCTATTGAGCTACATATCAAATCCGTTCAATTAGAATTAGTAATTCAAAGATGAAGAACAAACTACTAACCTGATTTCTGACCAAATTCGTTGAAACCCAGGACAATTCGAGCAATGTCTTTCGGTTTTTGATCGATTTTCCGCTACAAAATAATCAAGAAGGAAATGAAATTTAATTTGTAGACGAATTAAACCCTAAATTTGAGATTAAGGCTAAGCAATTGATCGAGTAGTGAGCTGCTACTACAAGAATATGCATAGTATATTTTTTTAATTTGAATGATTGATGATGAAGATTATCGATGATCGAGTTCAGAGAAGAAAGAGAGACGAGCGAGCTGATCGATCGATCGATACGGTGGTGGAAGCTAAGCTGGAAGGGGAAGAAGGATATTTGACATGCCTTTAATAATTGCATTTTGGATTGTGTGTTTTTTTTTTTTTTTTGGGTGAAAGGTGTATACTATACGACATACTTCAGGTATATGCAATGCAATAATAATGTATGGTTTTTATTAAAATTGTTATTTTACTAACTTGTAAAATAATGTTAATTATAATTAAGTAGGGTATATAATGATAATATAGGTTAGTAAAAAATCCCGACACTTAAWATTGTAGTCTAATATGTTGAGACTGAAAGATAAACATAGGGTAGGTTCGACACTTTGAAAAGTGTCGAGATAAAAGTGTCGAGAAAGCAAGGGTTTTGTTGTAGTGCAAGGGTAACATTCAGACCCAAACTTCATTCCAAGAGCTCAAGATCCTTATGCAAGGGGAGAAAGAGGGGTTCACCACCAATCTAGCTAGATGGAGAGAAGTTACTGCCACACTAGTTTCTGCTACCACTGTAGAAGAGATGGTCAAAACCTTCATTGACGGCCTTCAACCAAAGTACAAAGATCATCTAAAGTACCGAGGTCTCACCACTTTCACAAAGGTTTACGACATTGGAGTAGTCATAGAGGACGACCTTCTTAAGGAGACTACCAAATGGTAAAAAAGATCGAGTCAGTTTAGCTTTAGGATTGAGTTGGAGAGTCCCTCTACCTAAACCATATGTCATGTCTTTTTTTCCTTTCGAGTCTATGTCATTAGGATTAGGATTTATTTCTACATTTGACCTGCATGTAATAAATTCATTTGAATCAATAAAAGTTTAATTTTTCATTCATTTTCTAGCCTCCATATAGTTTGTACTACTAACTTTAATGGAACCAAACTAACTGGAAGAGTGGATCTCATAATCAAATTAACTAATGGACAATGCCTAGAGAGGCCATCTTTCTCAAACTCCACAAAAAATCATTCCTTTCCCATCACATGTATTCATTCAATCCCTTACAACCCTTTGAGCCATAAACACTTTCACTAAGCCTACCTTTCTTTTATCACCTACATCTACCTAACTCTTGGGAAATCAAAAGTTGCGACATGTGCAAAAACAAGTAAGATCCAAAGTGCAAAAATGAAAAGAAAATCAAATCCAAAATTCAAAGTGCAAAGTCAAGTTCAATTCAAAATCCAAGATGAAATCAAAGTTCAAATGCAAAAGTTTTAAAAAAACATTGTGCACCTTGAGAAGAGGGGGGGACTACATTTGGAACTTTGAGTCTTTTTCCTTTCTTTCTTAACCATTAACCATAGTCTCACATTACATCCACAAAAGCCCTCTCACACGAGGCATTGTCCAAATCATCAATAAAAACTATGACGGTCTGATTCCAAATGGATACGTAGGAAGCCTCTCCTCGAGGTCCGACCTAATACCTAATAACATTTTGATGTCCACTCTTCTAGTTAGTTTGAATCCCTTAATGTTAGCAGTACAAATTCTGGCATAGCACTCGACATAGACTTAAGCTTGAACTAGTGTCATATAGCTAACCACATCAACTCCCCATCCACTCACCTTTAGTCACAAATTCTAGCATTTTCTTATCTTGAACCTTTAGCCTATTCTTTCACACACCTTGAGGGACTCTCCTCAACTCTTCCTTAGGCTATCACATTGTAGCAGTCTCCATGCATTCTCCTCAAAGCATCACATCGAACTCGCTTTCCACCTACTCTCTCCTCACACAGGCGATCAACTCAAGCCATCGATTCTGGAAACTCCAAATCACATCCCAAAACCTCATCCCTTACCTTTACCACCACCAAAAGCTAAGTCGAAACCAATGACTCCACAAGCTTTCCTTACCTTGCCTAACATCATCAACTCTTATTCATAACACAAACCTTAACCTCGATCTAGCCAAACAAGCTCATAAGCTTGGCAAGGAAGGGGGCTCACCCACTGAATCTACCATCAACATCACAAACTAAGCCTTTCTCATACACCCAAACCCCATGGGTTGGGGGCTCACTCACGATCACAAGCATCATTCGAATGGGGGCTTGAGACGACTTCATTCCACATTTTAAAACATCTTAACATTAGTCTATTTCCTATTTCATCTCATGCGTTAGGATAGATTTTCATCACATATTGTCATTGCACACACTTCAAAAGCACTATTATGCATACTTACATAATCATACATACACCATGCATATGCAATAATGGAAAAACACATTACACTACTAGAATTTCGCCTAAGGCCGACCGAAAATATCGACCGAAATAAAATCGGTCGGTAACACCGACCGACCCCGACCGATTGCGGTCGGTGTAATTTACCGACCGAAAAAACGGTCGGTATTACCGACCGATTTTAAATTCGGTCGGTGTACCGACCGAAAAAACGGTCGGTATTACCGACCGATTTTAAATTCGGTCGGTGTACCGACCGATGTTTCGGTCGGTAAATCAATGATTTTTCCCACCCAAAGCTTTCCCTCCATTGGCACGAAATAATAAAAATAATAAAAATAAAAAAATGATTATCGACCGAAATATCGGTCGGTGTAGGGTCGACCGAATTTAAAATCGGTCGGTACAGTCGACGATAATTTCGGTGGTATTATTTTTTTGAATTTTTTTTCCTGAATTAAGCTCACGCACTAGAAACTTGAATATCCGTGCAAACCCGTCACCTCAACGCAGTAAAAACTTATTTTTCCTTCTCTACGCACCTGTAATTCTTCTCGATTAAGCTAACCTTATTTCCATCTCTTTCTTCTACTCACAAAATCCTCACAATTTACCCAAAATTTCTTCCTCTTTTATCTCAGCTCGACTTCATTGTTATATTTTCAATTTTACCAAATCGGGTTATATTTTCGAAAGTAATGGGGTTCAGGGTATGAATAACAGAAAATTTGGGGTTTTTTGTTCGAAAATTCTAGGGTTTGGTGAAGCTTTTGGAGTCGGAATTTCTGGGCTATCTTTAAGTCTTTTGGAAGGTGCGTTACTTTGTATGAATTCTTTGATATTTGCTGAGTTTGATTGTTGTTTTTGTTAGATATTGTTGACTTTTATTAAGTGTTCATATTGTAGTTTAATATTAGTGTTTCGTATTATTAGTGATTAGAATATAGTAGATTCTAATGATATTCCTTATATCATGGTGATGTTTAATAATGCGTTGCTATAGTTTAAGTCTTAGTGAGGAACATTGATCAAAACTTATCTAACACTTATGTGGTCGCTTTTTATATAGTATTAATGCTCCATTCATGAAAGGGAGCATAGAAATCATCAACATTGATTGTTTGTTAAGTAAAAAAACTATGCAGGCTAGAATAAATGCTCGGGTTTTGATTTTATTCTTTAGATAAGTTTAGTGGCCGATTATGTGCTATCTTTTGTCTCTCATGATATAAAATTTCCTTTCGTTTAATTCCTTATGATATGCAAAATTTTGTATCATGTAGATGCTGATTTTTACTTGGTCAAGATTCGGAAAACTTGATAGAATGATTAGCTTATAGAAGTGTTGTGTCATGTTTACTCTATTTGTTGAGCCCAAGTTTGCTTTCTTCTACTGTGATACATTTCACAATTTATCCTATGAACAAAACTAGGACTTTTGATAGAATGTAAACTAATACTATCTGCAAAATTAGCTTATAGAAAAAACAACAGTAGAGTTTTGATATTTTCTAGTCTTTTTAGATTTTCTTCTCTTAGTATATTCTTTGATAATATAATGTATAGATTATACTTTGTAATGTTAGACGCTGAATATACTTTAATATTAGTTCATGTGATGCCCTTTTGTAGAGCTTGTTTAGGTTATTCTTATGTTTTCATTATACGTTTATTTATTTATACATTATTATTGTTTGTTTAGTTGGTTGCTAATACAAATATGGTTTCCTTTGTTATTTGTTATGTACAGGTAATATCTGCTATGCAGTCTCTTCCAGCACTTTGTAACTGGTTATATGACAGATATGTTGTATAGTGTGCAACAATGATGGTCGCATTATAAGTAATTTTTTTCTCTTTTTCTATTTTCATTTATCAATTTTCATTTCAATTTTGCATTTTGTTATTCTTTTTTAATTTCGATCATATTTTTTCTTGCTGATTTTTTTAATAAAAAAAGTTGATTGAATGTAGAATCATCATTTCGATTTGCGTTGAATTTATTTGCTGATTTCGTTTGAAAAGTTTGTTGGTTTTGATTTGGAGATGAGAGATGAAATTCTGATAGTTTGCAGTTGAATTTAGTAGGACTGAGCAGATGCTGATTTGTAGTAGTTATTTTACTGAGTTTTGAATTGTTAATTCAATGTGTTGAATTTTATCCTTGATTGCGCTCAGTGATGATCGTAGACTACGATGTTTTTTACTCTTTGATTTGAAATTGGCGATGCAAAATGAAATAAGAATTGTATGAAGTTAAATTTAGCAGGAATATGAATATTGATGCTTAATTTTACAATGATTGGTGCTTAATACAATGACATTTACTGAGATTTGAAATAATTCGTTCGATTGTGTTTGGTCAAGCATACTGATGAAGTGATGATCGTTGATTTTGATGTCTATACTCTTCGTGTATTTGTTAACTTTGATTCGAAGTTGAAATGAAGCTCAAAATTTCTGCGACTTTTGCCAAGATTTGAAACCATTGATTCTACTATGTTAAGCATAATCTGCTGATCCTTATAACGAGTGTTAATTTTCTGTCTATATTATTCTTCATTGAAAGTTTTTGTTTTAATTGAAAGAAGTGAAGAAACAATGAATTTTGAAGTAAAATTGAGTAGGGATATTTTCTGAGATTCAAAACTACTGACTTTGGACTGGTACTTACAAATAACTCATGAATTGTATGAATTCTTATAGAAGTTCATGTGATCGTAACTATTGTTGAGTAATCATTCAATTGCACAGTACTTAATTATGAGCAGTTAAGCTAATTTAGATAATACGGAGTGGTGCATGATTGTATATGTGGAGTTTTATTATGATGTTTAGAATAAGAGAAGAAGAATTGCCTTAACTATGTATGATGTCCTCTGTAAAATCTTTATTCTCCCTAGTGTGGTTTTATTTTTTAAGTTTTGGTGTTGAATAATTTCGTTATGGAGGGAGTAGACGTTAAGACCTTCAATGTTTGAATAAGTAACGCCACAAGTTAGTGATTGAAGTATCCACCGATATAACACCATTTCAAAATCTACAAAGTAATTGTTGAATCAGATTCTAGTCATTTCACTAAAGTCGACAGAATTTGTGTGCTGAGTGACTGTCACAATGCGGTACCTTACCTTGTTAACCAAATGATTAGTCTCCTTGATGTCAAAATGTTACAAGTATATGTCGTCTACAGTGCATTTGGAGTTTGTTTGAATAGATATTGCTAGAGAAAGGGGAGGCTGGGAGGATTTGGATAGCTTTCTGTACAAATATGTTAAGAAATCCCCTGATGCATGTCAGTGGCGAAGCTACTATGTTCACTCAGGATGTTAATTAAGTGGTATTGGTTGATATCTGTCTATTATAGGAATCTGTAATCATCTAGTGTGTTTCTTCAATGTGCTACTTGTGAGCTGCTGTTGTCATGGCTTTTTTGTCATGCATAGGCAGAGTGAGTGTCGAAGTATTAATGTTTAATTTATCACGACTGTGTTTCATACTTTCATGCATTGCACGTTGGAAGGATGCCTCTAAATTTTAAATGGCTAGCAGCTCAGCAATAAACTGTTGATTCAATTTTTATTCACGCAATGCAAAATTACTACGGAGTATGTTACTAGAATTAATGAAAAAGATGAAAAATCAGTGTCAATAAGAAATTTACTGATAGTGTTCAATTTTTATTGTCATTGCCTCAGACCGGCTTGTTAAAGTCTTTTTTTTTTACAGTTTGAGGTGGTACTTTATATAGATCCATTGTGATTTTTCAGGTATTATTCCATGTACGGACATGTGCACAAGTTAGCAGAGGAGATTTTGAAAGGAGCTGCATCTGTAGAAGGTGTAGAGGCTAAACTGTGGCAGGTAAACATCAGCCATGATTTTACCCCTTGATTTTATTCCATATGAGCTGGTGTTTTTTTTACGTGATGTAGACATTAGTAAAGCTAAATCCATTATTGAGTGTAAATATTTAAATTAGAATGAATATTGAATTGAGACTCTTCTTACTACCCAAAACAAAGTAAAAGGTGACACATCGCTGCTGTGTACTATTGTTCATTTCAAAATAGATTATTGTATTGTCATCTATCAGCAAACTCATGAGCATTTATCTGTAACAAGTTTTGAATGGCAATTACTTAAATTTAGCTCATATTCATAAAAACGAAGGGTTCTATTTCAATATATCATCAACTTTACAGATGCGTAAGTGTTAGAGTTTTCAATGCTGTTGTTTTGGTCTTACTTCTCTATTGTTTTATAATTAAGTGAAATTAATTATTGTCTCACACTTTCACGTGAAACCTTCTTTCTATTTTACTGTCTTCTGTCAATTTATCTTAAGGGTTACCCATCCTGTTCACTATCGTCACCTTAATTTGATTTGTCTATCAAACTCTCATCTGCTAAGCATAGATGTGGAAGTCTTCATCATTTTATATTCCTTGATCCTCACAATTTTGATTAAGAGAAAAGTGTTGTTTAAAAGGTAAATAGTTTGTTGCGTCACTATCTAATAGCTTTCTTCAGTATACAACTCGGTGTGGAATCCCGTTCTTAATTTCCGAGTTTGCATGATTTAATGAGGTTTTACCCTAAAAGGTACCTAAAGATGTAACTTGAATTGCACCCGGGTTCACAAATCCTGTGGTTTCTCCACAAACCTTTTTGTAGCAGTCAGATATACCTTGAGTCAGGCTTAGTTTCTTTTACAAATTTATCATTGATAGATTGCAGGTCACACTTCATGYTGTCGAAACTGACTTTACTGAGACTATGAAAACAGGTTCCGGAGACACTAACAGATGATGTGCTTGGTAAGATGAGTGCACCACCAAAGTCTGATGCTCCAATCATCAGCCCAAATGATCTAGCTGAAGCCGATGGCTTTATATWTGGCTTCCCTACTAGATTTGGGATGATGTCTGCTCAATTCAAGGCTTTCCTCGATTCCACTGGAGGTCTTTGGAGAACTCAGCAACTTGCCGGCAAGCCTGCTGGGCTATTTTACAGCACTGGGTCTCAAGGTGGTGGACAAGAAACAACTGCGTAAGTTCATTACTACTTCATGATTTACAGTTTTCACRGTTTCACCCATATAAATTGTTGTAAAGAAACCATTTACYGAGGAGTTTTGTTCTATTTTAATACTTGTTACAGTTTGACCGCCATCACTCAGTTGACTCACCATGGCATGATCTTTGTCCCAATCGGCTACACATTTGGTGCTGGCATGTTCGAGATGGAGAATGTGAAGGGAGGAAGCCCCTACGGTGCTGGAACTTACRCCGGTGATGGTTCAAGACAGCCCACAGAGCTTGAGTTGCAACAGGCTTTCCACCAGGGCAAGTATATCGCTRCTATCACAAAGAAACTCAAGGGAGGTGCTTAATTGATTCCTTAAATCACAAACATACAGTGGATCATACTCATTTTTAGAAACACATACTATTTGTTTTCTTTCCTTTTTCAGAGGTTTTTTTTTTGTGTTTTCTTATGTGTTCTGTAATAAATGCTCCAATGTATACTTCTATTTTTCGGGAAAAAAAAGGGTTATAATGTTGCATTGTGAATTATTTGTGATGATTTTTATGGAAGTTTTACTCACTATATGCTACAGTATATTAGAGTAAAATGATGAGGACTTTTTCTACCATTTTGTAATTTGCTTAAATACGTCTCTTACTCTCTTATTCAGCCAATAAGAAGAGACGATAATAGTTCCTTGTAATGTTGTCCATGTTATACATATAAATAAGACAATTTTAATAGAATTATGTCTTTCATCCTGTAATAGCATATAATGCATTGAATAGCTGTTGAAATAGAAACCAGCTTTTGAAAAGCTGGTTTCTGCCCCTTTTTTTTATTTCACAATTAAAAATTACCGACCGACAATTCGGTCGGTAATATGCTCCAAAAAAATAATTTCCAGTGAATATCGATCGATTAGTCGGTCGGTAATTTATATTTGTAAATTAAAAAAAATAAAACTGAGTGATTATCGACCGATTTTGCGGTCGGTAATCCATCCATTGTCCCTCCCATTTTTGGATGGAAAAAGTTACTTACCGACCGATTTCAAAATCGGTCGGTATACCGACCGAAAAATCGGTCGGTAAGTAACTTTT
The DNA here is from genome assembly GCA_008642245.1 of Bassia scoparia. Classification (NCBI taxonomy): domain Eukaryota; kingdom Viridiplantae; phylum Streptophyta; class Magnoliopsida; order Caryophyllales; family Amaranthaceae; genus Bassia; species Bassia scoparia. The sequence goes on from SNQN01000669.1 coordinate 21,091, forward strand.
TCCCTCCAAAAAAGGTCGAATGTAATCGGTCGGTAATCGGTCGGTAATCGGTCGGTAATTTTTGGATTACCGACGAATATGCTTCCGACATCGCTTACCGACCGATTTTCGGTCGGTAACCCCTGTTACCGACMGAAAATCGGTCGGTAAGCGTGGTCGGCCGAAGCCAATTTTCTTGTTGTGTTACACTGAATTAATTTATCATTGCAAGCAATTAAAAGAACCTAATAATTAGTGAATCATTGTTTATCATTGTTTATTCAATGATTGAATTTATCATTGTTTATTCGCTGGATTACTTTAGTTCCTCCTTTTGGATCATAGCTTTATAGACTTGATTCACTGAATTAATTTATTTTGAAGATTAGTGACATTTTAGGAAATATATAATATTTCATCAACCTCACTAATCAAATGTTTTGTCACAGAACATTAAGCAATAAGAAGTATTTTTGAATTACTATGCACTTAAGCTTTGTACTTGTATTAATGATCTTGTGAAGCTGTAATTTGTCCAAGACTATGTTTTTTTTAAATAAAAAACAATGAATCAAATTGTACTATAGAATTTTAGGAATAGACATTTGTATGGCTTCTAAGCTGAAAAACAGATTTCTAAGCATTGAGATGAGAAGCCATATCACAAATTAAGAAAATGTCAAAAAAGAAAAAGACCAGAGTACCTTTCTTGTAGAATTGTCATAAACAATGAGGCCAAAATCATTGATTTTTCTCACACATTAAAGCTAATTACCAGCATTCACCAGTCAACTTTATTCCATTCACAATTACTTCAAAACATAAAAGAGAAAAATAATGCACTAATGAATACAAATAAGTCAAAAGGTCAATATAGATTACATGTATTATACTTTGTAAAACAACTCCAAGTAAAAAAAATGTGTGTATTCTTATCTTATATTCTGCCTCCCTCCCAATACTTTTGCCTCATGGGCCCACTTAGCGTAAAACCTTTCCGGGATAAATGGGGAACAAGAATTAAAAGTGGGACGGAAGTACTTTGCAAAATTCAGAAGTAACCAAACCACAAAAAAAGAAAGCGAGAAGCAGCCATTAGAAATTTAGAATCAAATAAATCTAATAATAACAACTCATAAACTTACTACCCACTTCAAAGCGATCATTTACAACCAACCATTTCTATTGCCATGCTATCCGTAGCAATCAATTAATCCCTGAAGCTTGATTGCATCATTGCATACAGCATACTAGGGTCCTTTCCTAGTTCAGGAAGTGGAGTTGTGTTTCAAAATTTCTGCCTATGTATATATATACTGATGCTTTGTTAAATCTGTTATTTAAATTTTGTTACATTTGCTGTGATTTTAGTGTGTAGATGCAGCATACGGGGTGAGGCATCCCAAGGCTCCTAAAGATGAGATGCTTAGATCATCGTCTTTGAATGTTACAAAAGTTGGACAAGGGGTCTAAAACTATTATAAGAAGACTAAAGGTTGTAAATCATCAGGAGACGAAAGGATTGTACCATGAATCCGTTTGGGCACAATAACAAGAAGAAGGATGAGGTGGCGGAAAAAAATACTGCAGATCGTGAGTATTTTGATTGATTTGTGTCACTGAAATATGAACCATTTTTTTGCAAATGTATCTTTTGTTGGCCTATAATAATGGATTTCTAGTTTTTCATTCTTCCTAATTTATATTTTGTAGGTCCTAATCATACTAATGGGTTAGCTGCAAGTCCTAATGTTCCTGATGTTCCTGTTGTTGGTGTCAATGAAGAAGTTCTTGATGTTCCTGATGTTGGTGTCAATCACGAAGGTCCTGATGTTAGTGTCAATGAAGAAGGTGTTGGTCATGAGAACATTTCTATTCTCAATGTGTTCCCAGATAACCATGAGGCTGGTTTTTCAATTAGCAACAGTAATGCGAGTTCTGACAAAGAAGTTAGCTACACTACTGTAGAGGAGGATGCAGCGAAGTCGGATGCTGAGTCCGGGAATTTGATTTTAGATCCCCCAATTTTTGAACTTGATCATTCTCAATCTGAACCTCGCACCCCAATCTTGTATCTTCGTCCCGAAGCTCTTGAACCTGGTGGCCATGCAGAATCCCAAGACTACGGACGGAGAAGTCGGGTGCAAAGGCGTTGTTGTTCTTCACACAAGTTCATGCTTAGGTATATAAGGGAGTGGAGGCCGATGAATTCTCGTGTGAATAAGAAGAAGATAGTTGAATTAGTAACAAATTATGCAACTTCAGATGGGTTAGTGGCCATTTTATTGGACTTGATCTGTCCTGTCCCTTATGCTTTATATAAAATTTTTATGTCTTATAGCTTGTAGTAGTGATCCACTATTGATTAAGTGTGCTGGTGGTGGGTGTTGCCTCTCGTCATTAAGGGCGCTGTTAAACGACTCTCTTCCCCTTCCCGAGGGTTGTTAGCAGCCATTGTTTTTTTTATGCAATTGTTTGGTGTTTGATTTTTGTAGTATGAGTGTTTTTATCTTGGTTCCCAATAATAGAAAGCCATGACTATTTATAAGCGAAACCACTAGAAAACCTAAAAGGCAATGTGAAAAAAGCTTGTGACACAATTTTGCATTAATCAAACTAAAACCAACATATTAAAATTAAGATTTTCCAATTCCCAAACCCTATTAATAAAACTAAAGTTGTCTCGTCGTCTAATAATATGGTTAAATTAAATATGGTAAAATTAAAAATAAAAAATGATATATTGATTAATAAAACTAAAATTGTTCGTCATCTAATAAAAAAGTTAAATAAGAAAAAGTTAATCCAAGTTTAGGAGTCAATTAGTAACGTTGTGAATACAAAATAGATCTTACATTGTGCATTCTACCCTAAAATAAAGTATATTTGATACCTAGCAAACATTGTCAATACAAAATAAAATATATTTGAATCATAGTAAAATATTAAAAATATAAAAAAAATGGTATATATATTGATTAATAAAAATGAAATCGTCCGTCATCTAATAAAAAAAATTAAAGTAAAAAAACATAATCCAAGTTTAGGAGTCAATTAGTAATGTTGTGAATACAAAATATATCTTACATTGTGCATTCTAAATAAAAATAAAATATATTTGATACCTAGCAAACATTGTCAATACAAATGAAATATATTTGAATCATAGGAAAATCCATTTATGAGTAAAACAGAAGTATTAGACAGCTAGCTCAGTCTGAGACAAAGTTTTGGTCGAAAAAGGACAATGTTACTCTAACACTGTGACTATGTTTTTAGGTCGTTTGACAATGTTTCTACCGAAACAACTATTATAAAGTTTTTATTTATTTGGAAGATAGTTTTAATTTATTAGCAATTTTTTTATATTCCTTAATCTCTTCAAATTCCTAACTCATAATCTATATTGTTCATTGATCTTACTATTTTCCTTAAGTTTCTTTTATCGTCTCGCAGACCAGTTATTACTTTCATTGTTCTAAAGTTTACTATAATAGCTTGGATGCAAATTAAATCTATATATGTATGCTTAATATTTTAAAAGGTAGACAAAAATCAAAACAATATCAAATATTTTTTCACATTTTGTTATTAAGTATACATTAAATCTATGTGTACTTAATACTTTCATTTTATTTTTGAGGAAGATAGTTTTATCTTTTTGATGTCTAGTCTACTCGTGTTATATAATTTTTTTAAAAATTGTTTGACACGATCTATCTACTCATGTTATTAATTGAGGATTGTTACGTTTAATTAATTTGGAGAGCCAACCTCCAATGTTAATCCTCGGTACTTAGCTCGCTCCTTCATGTTATTAATTGAGGCGTGTTACGTATAATTAATTAAGAGAGCTGACCTCCAATGTTAATCCTCGGTACTCGCTCCTTGATTAATTCTATTTGTCAAATGTGCATTCTCAAAGCGATCGTTAAAATGGTGACTTGATGTTTGAATTTATTGCACGACTATGAGTTGATTGTAGTGATATTAGTTCCGTTTCAATCAACTTTGCCAAACTTAAGTCTCTGACAAAGTTTAGTGCAGGATTGACAATGTTAAGCTATGGCTTTGACTATGTTTTGGTATCTTTTGACAATGTTTACTACCCTTTATGACTAGCATAAAGTCATAATAGCTTCAACAACGTTAGAAAGGCGCGTTGACTTAAGTAAGAGAGCCGACAACACTACTAGTCCAGTAGTCCCTAATATGCAACGAATCGTGGTTAATTTTACTCCTTAACGGATACGTCAACATTGCCCCCCTCACATTAGCTTTAATTTATTTAATTACCTTGGTTTGAATCCAATTACCTCTCAACTTGTGTAACTCCCCTAGTTGCTTAATTGAAATGCAATTATGGTATCCCCCAGCCCTCTACTCCCTTAATTATTTGTCTTACTCAATGACCCCCTAATATTACTACTCCAACGCTAATCCTCGGTACTATCTCCGATCCTTGATTAATTCTATAGCCAAATATCCATTCTCAGAGACTCGGTGATAACATGTTGATTGTGTCTCTAATTTTAGGCTTTCTCCACTTTGGTTTTTTGTACACCCTTTAATGTTCCGGGCAATCGTTAAAATGGTGACTTGATGTTTGAATTTATTGCACGACTATGAGTTGATTGTAGTGATATTAGTTCCGTTTCAATAAACTTTTCCATACTTAAGTCTCTGACAAAGTTTAGTGCAGGGTGGACAATGTTATGCTACAGCCTTGACTATGTTTCGGGATCCTTTGACATTGTTTACTACCCTTATATATGACTAGTACGATGGAGTAATAGCTACAATGACGTTAGAGAAAGGCGCGTTTAATTAAGTAAGAGAGCCGTGAACACTACTCTCTAACATTGTGTACTCTTCTTTAGCCTAAAGTTTTTTTAAAAATTTTAGTTCCATTTACTCAAAGAAAAAAGAGAGCTGAGAACACTACCCATATGCAATGAACCGGGGTAAATGTATTAGCTTAAGGGATCAGTCAATATTGCACGACTATGAGTTGATTGGTGTATAACAAATCGATTAATTAATTGACACTATAATATTTTTTGCGAATATAGCGGGTGTTTAATAAGTTTTTATTTTTGAGTGGAACGTTTTATCTTTTTATTGTCTAGTCTAATCTTGTTACATTTTTTTTTGACAAGATCTATAAAATATTTTGCCATCTTACATTTCAGTTTTATCTTTTTCTTGTCTAGTCTAATCATGTTATATAATTTTTTTAAATAAAGGGTTGAGAAGATCTATAAAATATTTGGTCATCCTACATTTCATACTTGTTTACTGAATTACGTACTTTAAGATTCTTCAAAGATGGGAAATGGAAGTGATAACTCTTACTATATATCAATCTACATCTATGGCCTGCGAATTGAGCCTCTTGAATTCGAACAATGTTTGTAAAATTGGGTATAGTGTCTAAATTAAGATTCCCAAAGTAGCCCCTTTCCCCCCTATTCTGCTCTACACTCGTACGAAATCAAGAAGAGGAACCCTAGCCGTTTCATCTCACTTTGAATAACAACATATCATCCTTTTCTCAAGGATCAACAATGGCAGATCTGCCCCGTTGCTTCTTTAGGGTTTATGATGATGGCAAGATGAAAGAAAACTTTGTAAGTTTGATTTTCCATTTCATGTTTAACTTAGTCCTTAAGATTGAGTGACATTGTCATTGCTTGTCATTTCCAGGAAATTTATAGAAAATTGCTTCTTCTTTATTATCTAGATTCTTTGTCCAACTGTTTCTACTTTCTAGCATGCATGAGATTCTCTAATTGAACCCTTTCCTGAAAGATTCTTAGCTTTGCAGTTGACATTACCATGTACTGGAAGAATCTTGCTACATTTTGTATTTTGTCTTCTTCCACCTTAATTTATTGTTGTAAGTGGAAAAGAATTGAAGTTTCTTCTTTTTTCCCCCCTTTTAATTATGTTCTTTCAATTGGTGAATTTCGTAATAAGTATGCAGCTACAATTAACTTTTATTTTAAAATTTATTTTTTTGGTCTTAAGTTATAATTAAGGTTATGATATATTCCCTTATTTATGTGTATTACAGTAGCTAATTGTTATTGTACTAGTTGAGTTATATGTACTAGCTAATTCTATATTCCCTTATTTATGTGTATTACAGTACTAGGTTGTTAAAGTTATGGGACTTCTCTTGAATTAATTAAAGTTCCAATTACATCTGCAAATAAATAATAGATTGCATTTTGAATCGAGTGGTTGAGTTTGAATTTATAATCATAGTGATTTATATCCAAGGTCAATTACAATTTTAAATATTCGTTAAAATTTGGGTTATTGTTGATAATTTTGAGGATTCTTGACCTGGCTTAATCATTTGGATTAATGAAAATTATCGATGAAACGCGATTGCTAATGTATGAGTGTGGCGTAGGTAATTCCCACCGAGTTCAACAACCTACTTGAAGGTGTAGACACTATATTGCAAGGATTAGGAGGGCGAATACCTATAGGATATGGTCTTGCTACTTGCTTAGCCGTATAGGACCGAATGGAAAGACTAAAAAATACTTCGGAAATGGTTGGTCTGATTTGGTTAATGATAACCAAATTCTCAATGGTGAAGCGATGGTGTTCGAGTACTATGGTAATTCGATATTCCGTTTAGTTGTATTTGGCTGCAATTTTCGGAGCAAGGACTTTAAGGAAGGGAGTCACATGGCTGTTCTAGGGGGCTGGTCCCCTGTTGGTAGCCTTCGGTGCTGGGTAGCGAGGGCGAAGAATTCACTGTGTGCAGCCGCATACTTGTCTGGTTCCCCGCACCTTTCATTCATGCTCAAGTTGACAGACGAACATATCACGAATGGAACGATAGTAAGTAGCATAATTACATGAGTTGCATTCCATTTCATGTTAATGGCAAGGTTATTTGACAATGTTCCTTTTTGTCACGCAAGAGCTACCTATGATATGGTGCAAACGGAATTTGATTTTTGAGCAACGACTGAGCATAGTTGCAATCATGGAAGCCAGGGTCGTAACTGGCCTATGATAATTCGGTTTGTGAAAGAAAGGGGAGGACTTAAGGCTGTACCTTTAGGAGCAGGTTTACCAACCTTAATCAAGAGCTGCGGTTTGAGAAGATACGCTGCTCTAGCATTTGAGCTACTTAGTCCCTTTGACCTAGTTTCATTCAAGCTAGTCATCGCAAACAACTGAAGGGCATAAAGGATCACCTCGGTTGAAATGCATCGCAACACTTTAGGCTAAGCTAAACATATAATATTTTGTATCATACTTTGGAATATATAATATTATTAAATAATCAAACACTAAGTAGTCTTTGAATACTAATCACTGTGCTTTTGCTAAACATTATGTAATCTTTGAATGTGAAGTAATTGTAGTCATTATACTGTGCTTTTGCTATGATTAATATGATGGAGTAATCTTTGAATGTGTAATAATGTGCTTTTGCTGGGGGAATTACAATGTAAAAAAGAAAGGTGTAATACACTACCTTTTGGAAAATATTCCATCTATAAAAATTGAGAAATTGTACAATAGCAATTGCCAATAGCATTATAAATTGTCAAGTGTACACCCCATTCTGTCATACTCTATACAATAATTCATAAAGTTTAGCACTACTATTACAAGCCAAAAGAAAGGGGAAAAATAAACAATGGATGAAGAAGGGTCCTCGGATGGATCAAACTCCACCAACAGCTCATCAATCCAATCTGCTCGCAGTGGAATATGCAACAGCATGCCAACAGTGTCAAGAGTTGCTTGCACCGTCCTACTCAAGGCGGGTGGCAGACTTAAAGACAAGGGGAGTACCTGCAAATGGGGTTGGACACAAGGTTTCAGTCAGCTTACACATTACTGGCCCAACTTTTATGTCTCAGATCTACCGATTTGAAGCTCTCTTACAGGGGGAATTACCTAAGCCCAAACGACACACCCTTCAGCAAGGGATTCATTCAAATGGATATTGTCCATGTCTATGAAAGGGTCTCAATTATTATCTCATTCAATTTAAAAAAAAATTCTTTCGAAGTGATAGTTCATGCTTACACATTCCATGATGTTCTTTTGTGGCAGGACGGGAGGACTCCAGTGTTAGTTCGACCACCATTTGAAGGCGGACGGCGTTCTGCAGCATTTACAATTAGATCGTGTCAAACCGTAGATGTGATGGACACAATGGATCTACAAATGGACACACCAATTCAAGAAGTCATAAGGCTGTGGTGTTTATTAAGGGGTGTCGAACCTGAAAGAGTCACCATATACTTCGATCACAAGGATTTGTCAAATTAAGACACACTCGAAGCAGCTGGAGTGTATGATGGTGCGTACATGTTTGGTGTCATCAACCACAGAAATTAGGACGTCTGAGTTGTAACCAACTGTCATAAGATGGAGGAAGTGGTAATTAGGTCTAATAACATGTCATGTGCTGTTTATTCAGTACTACTCAACTCTAATGCTTGTATTATGTTTATTTTAATAAGTTAACATGTACGTTTATTCAGGACTACTCAAGTTTCAATTATGTTTTTTTAATAAGTACTATCCTAGCATAGATTGAAGAAGCCATGTAATCAAACATTCTATAATTTTATTACATTCTATAATTTCTTACTAATGATTTTTTTTTTATTTTTTCCGAGCTTCAGATCAATCCAAACTCAGCCAACCCAGATAAGCTCAATAATTTTATTAATCATAACCCAGTAACTTAGACTAATTAATCAAGAAAACAGAAAATTAACAACAAAGGGTTGATCAGAAAAAAAGAAACAGGAAATACCTGAAGTTTGCTTTTGCAATGGTTACATTTGAAGTAAGACTTGTGATAAGCATTACCATCATATGACAGCCAAAGCACTTCTAAGTGTTTTACTTAAATGACAAGCCACAGAACACTTACAGGGTGCCAGTCGCAGCAGGGTTCGGCTGCTTTGCAGAAAGACATGATGCCCAGAGAAAGTCCATTTGCAGCTCCTCTTTGATGTTGGTTCTGGTAAGAATACTCAAAATATTAGTGACCCTAATTAGCTTAATAATGACAAAATTTAAGTAGAATAACTGTAAGTAACGATCGAGACATTACCACAGCTCTATTTTGCAGGAGAAACAATCCAGTGGTGTTCTTCAGTAGAGAAGCAACATCAACCACAAGCATGAGATTCGTGTCTCTTAATTTAGCAAAGAAGGAATAGCTTGACAGCAATGCAATGCTAAGAACCTTCATGCTAGAACAATAATAATGGGCACTATGCCACTATGGTACCGTGATAAGTGATAACACCCACGTAAAATCTCCTCTAGTCAATCATGGGCATCACATTCAAAGGACTATTATCCCATATGCTATGGCATATCCAACAGCGAAAGGGACATCTCAATTTCACATTTTTATGTTCACATACAGGCAACCCTTAATCCAAATGTTCGTTCTTAGCTTTTAGAGGCGAATATTCTAACAAAAAAGCGCATTAATCAACTATCATGCAACTTCTAAACAAGTTCTACCAGTAGCATTAGTGCTATTTCGCAAAATTACAAACCACAATGTCATAATCATGTAATTAAGGGATTAGGAAGTACCTGTATAATTGAGTGCACTATAATTTTCCAACAAAACCATTTCTCCATGAAAATCCACGATCTCCTTCTTAATTTTGAGCATCTCTTCATAATTATCAACCTTAGCCCTCGCCACTCTGTCTTGCAATTCCTGCACTCAACCAAACAAACAAACATATTAAACAACTTCAATTCTTCCAAATAATATCAAATAAATCTAATTCAATGTAACACTAATTCAAACTCCATCCTAATTAAGCAATACACAAAGTAGATTGCAAGTCTTTTCATTGTGGTAAACGAGTGAAATTAAGTAAGTCTAAGCCTTACCGCATGAACACATGAAATCATGATTGGACAAAACTTTCTCTCCAAGAATGGATAGAAAAGTAGTTGACAAAATAACAAACCAATTCCTACAACAACTAACAAAGAAACCAGAAACAATTAATATCCTTATCTGAAGGTTTCCCAAGAGTACTCAAGAGGGGGGGTGAATTGAGTACCCAATAAAATTTTTCGATTTGCTACTGTTCTAGTCAGGTAGACCAGTTGTACTGGTCTTCGCAGCGGAATTATTCGTTAWACAGTTAGTAGAACAGTTATCGAGCAATAATAAAGGACACACRAGATTAACGAGGTTCACCCAACTTTGGGCTACGTCCTCCTAACCTAGTTACTTTTATTAATTCTACTCCGAAAGAATAATAGTAACCCTCACTCTCTCAATGTATGAACTCTCACACAAAGAAACCCCACACTCAACCCAAGTGTGCTATTTCGCACTTAAACTCCCAAGTACTCGCAATTGAACTCTCAAATGCTACCCGATCACCAACCCCTTGTTGATGACCCAATACAGAATCTTTTCTCTCAAATAACTCTCACTAAGAGCGTACAAGAGTAAATTAATGCTCAATATATGCACTTGTATGATCTATGCTTGCTTGATGTAAAACTAAGGACTTTTCTTCTCTCAAGAATAACTCTTTAAAACCCGGAGAGAAAATCATGTGTAAGAGTGTATACTTGCATTGTGAATATTTATAGGCAAGAGCCTTGCAATTGATCATAGTCGAACCCTATAATATCCGAGATATTTGTTTCCAAAAATCCACACATATTTTAGGAAAGTTTACAAGATATTATTTTATACAAGATAAAATAATATCTAGTTAACTTAACTCGACAAAATCAATTACACAATATTCCCAAGTAAATACTCTTACTAGATCACCTTGAAGTTTCCAAAAATATTTTTAGGAAAGTCTTCAAAAACGTTTACTTGCTCGACAAGGTGATCAGAGTTGTGAGAACAGTAGAACTGTTCTTCCAACTGGTAGTRWTGAAGCCAACTAATCAACTGGTCTAGTTGTCTTCAACTCTACAAGAAAAGTCACATAATTTGTCCATCAATAATACAAGCAATCAATCCATACTCATGCATTTATATAATATAAAGACTTAGTCTAATCCTAGAACTAACCTTCAAATTCTTTAACATCTTCAAAGCTCGCCCTTGATCTTCTTTTCAACTTGGAATGTTTACGAGATTAACTCGAAGGACCTTCTTGCTCAGAGAGTTGGAAAAACCTGTATGCTAAACACATAGAACAATTTGAACATATAAMTTGTTAGCATACATGTCACTTTCTTTTAAGTGACCAAGAATAGTTTTCTCAACTGTATTCAGCAAACCAATGTACCTATTCTTGCAACTGTTTGTCATCACTCAAAACACTAGGGAACTCAACATTATAAATTACTAATGCAATACATAATAACAATGTATGAACTGTGATGTTAATGTCTTAATGAAGATCACCATCCTACAAATTTGACTATAGAACACCACTTTTGCTTGTGAAATCTGATCAAATAATTCACAATCTAAGGCACTTATAGAGAATTCCCAAGATAAGCATTACCATCAACAGAGAGCTGATCCATGACATACACAGCCTTATCACAAACCTTGCATTTCTGCTGAGTTCTTGTAAACGACATCGTTTAGTTTTCCACAATTCTTACCATCGTCTCTAAAAGCAACAACACATGACTTCAACATAAGTAAAAGAAAGAAAGAAAGAAAGAAAGAAAGAAAGAAAGAAAGAAAGAAAGAAAGAAAGAAAGAAAGAAAGTGAACAAAATTATGCAAAAAGAGTCAACTCATACCTTACTTCGAAAATGCAAGTTCAAGTACTACTCTGAGAACTCCCACAGTCTGCAAAAAAAGTCAACTCATATTTTACTACCAAATCAGGAAACATTATTATAATCCAAATTAAGATGTTAGTAAATTCATCACCAAACATAGCAAAAGAAACAAATCCAATTTGATCAAAAAAGGAAGTAAATCAGTCAATTGAACACAAGAACAAATATACAAATAAGAACCAGCGAGTCATGTTCTCTACATTAAACATCAGATACAAAAAACAAACAACTAATATCACATTCGAATACATTCTAATGGCAAACATTCAACAACCTAAATCTGTACTCAAATTCTTGGACGAACCGAACCCGAGCTGCTCTGGTTAGATGGGTTAGCAGCACCACTAGTAGAAGACGGGCCTGCATTACCATTACTGCAGTCCACACTTAATGTGGGCCTCGGTCGTACCGGTGGAGGCGGCATATAGAATCCGTCAAATGGTCTGTGATTCAACTGCATTATTGTCGGCTAATTTATTCCTCCAGGATTGTTTGGATACTCAGGTGCATACATAGTAGAGTAAGCAGGTGGATAGTGACTAACTGGACAAATCCATCCATTACCATGCATGTCACTGCTAATTAAATTTGTAGTCGGTTGAATCTGGGAACCAAATGGACCTCTAGTCAGGGGTTGCCCTTGCAAACTAAAATGAAGCTGAATTGCCTACAAACAAATAATAGGAACAATATTAATGGCTTATGACAAGTTATAATTAAAACAAAACAAGATATAATTAAAATAAAACTAGTAGTGTATTCACCCACTTGAAGAGCCTGGTCAAGTGTTGGAACATTAGCCTTGGTGTTCTTCTTAGATTTCCCTTTTCCCTTATTAATTGTTTTTGATTTCTCGGTACACGACAAGTACCTCTTCACCCTCGTACGGTGCGGTTTCTTCTTTGAAACAAGATCCTTCAAACTAGTAACAGGTTGTCCATCGATACCAACCACACACTTAGTTGAACTAGAATTGAGAAACAGACCAGTACGCACGGATGAAGAGTCCGGGTTCGATGAGGAGCTAATAGGACCCTCAGATGAAGGACCAACACAGGCACACAGCTGCCTTTCTCCCCAGGTGTAGATATAGCTAGAATTCTACCACTACCTAAAGCTAGTTGAGAACCATCAAATGACTGAGTATCTCCAGCATTTCCGACAGATGAGGGTGTTGATTGCATGTTGTCCCTTGCTACACTTGGATTAGCCATGGCATACCTCTCAGCTATCTTTCCGCGCGTGCTAGTAATCACCTCCAACACTAGATCGACATCTTCCTCACTTGATGAAGCCTCGACACACAAAGACTCGAATGCGACCATCAACTTGTCAAACCTCTTTACATCTTCAGTGTTAGATGGGTCATAGTAAGCAACCTTAATCTAAGAATGTTTACGCTTAATGTCTTTCCTCCAACGGTCCAATATGTATTTTGAAGGAACTTCTGAAACAGAGTAAACATCAAATACAGTCATAATATGCCGACAGATAAGACCATGGCACTCAAACATCTGGCAAATGCAATTCGCTTCCTTCGTATTAGGATTAAAGGTAACCTTGTACAATCTCCGGTCATCCGAGGGAAACTCCTTTTTTGTATTCTTGTTATATTTATAGATTCGATCTGTCAGCAAAACCTCCCAGTTTCCATCTTCCAACTCATTGGAGTTAACTTGGTGAACATAGAAACTCTTCATACACTCCAGTTGAAACTCAGTAAACTTATTTTGTGTGTAAAGTTCTCTGAATTTCCTTTCCAAGGGTAAATAGGTCACCAGCTGCTGAGTGAAATGCGAACTATCAGCATCTGCTTGCCTTTCACTTTCAATCCAATACTCGACTGCATTGAAATACTGCCGCACAAATTGATACAACCTTGTCTTCTTTGTGACATAACCGTCAAAGAAGCTGTTGATGCTCTCCGACCTCTGTGTAGTCTTCATCCCAGCCCGAAAGATATGTTTCATGTACAAGGGAACCCACAACTCCCTTTCATCATAAAGACCTGAAAATATATTCAAAAAGCAAATGTATCAAAATAACCATTTTTGACGAAATCCCCTATTTACTATTGTTATGTGATCATGAGCTGAACTTCATTTTTATTCTACGAGTATTTTATCAGGATAGGACAGAAAAGAGCCAATCATTACCACAGTAGAATAATTCCGAAAGTTGTGATAACAACAAGTGAAAACCTCAAGAGACAACCTAATCATATATCCAAGAAGAGCCAAACCAAGAGTTAGTAACCCTCAATACCTCCTCATATGAACCAGGGGAACCTGAAAAAAATACCTCAATCATTTAAAACATATATTTAACGGCGTGTATTGTGCATATTAAATCCCATCCTCATAATTAAATCTTCCAATTCAACTCTTCACCTCCACTAAGAGTGTATATAAGTACCCAGTCATAATGTAGATCGTCAACTTATGACAAGAATCAGCTTCGTAATTGACATTCAATTGTTCAGACAGTTAATTATCCAAAAAACCATGCTGTTCTATAATGATACCATGTAAAATAATGATACCATGTAAAAGTGTAAAAGTAATCTTATGCACATGTTAAACCATTGAATATCAACAGAAAGAAAAGGGAAAGAAAATAAACATCTTTAATTGATTAAAAGGAGCCACTAACTACATCGAATCGAATCGAATCAGAAGGCATATCCCTGAAGAGAAGATTAACATCTTTAATTGATTAAAAGGAGCCACTAATTATTATTTATGCAATGTAATATTATTACAGTGACATCAAAACATTAAAAAATGATATTAATAAAGGTTTTCGTAACAGTAAATAGTATTCAAAATTTCTTATTCTAAAATTAAAAGGCAGACCAAAAACAAACACATGCCAATAAGTAAATGTACATTACAATAGGTGATCAGGTAATAAGGTGACAATGATGAATGATTAGAATAGCAAATAATAAATTGCATGTTACTGTATATAAAAATAAACACTTACTACTATCATAACACAAACCTAAATTAATTTACCTGGCAACCACTCGTTTTGTTCCAATTTGAACTTCTTAATTGCACCCCACCGACTATGTTCAAACTCCTTTGCAGTGAAATTGTCATAAATAGCATTTCGCAACTCTGTATCCATGGCTTCATAGTCACCATACGGTGCTAATCTCTTCTAAAACTTTTGCAAGATATGCCACAAGCACCACCTATGACGGGTGTCAACCATAACATTCCTCATTGCCTTCCTCATCGTTGCATCTTGATTGGTCAATATACCTAGTGGTGCCTTCCCCATACACCTGACCCAATTAGTGAATAGCCATTCAAAGGTCTCTGTGTCCTCATGTGACAACAGTGCACAACCCAAAAGAATGGTCTGCCCATGGTGGTTGACCCCTACAAAGTTAGCAAAGGGGAGTTCATAGTCATTGGTGATGTACGTAGTATCAAAGCAAACAACGTCACCAAAGTACTCAAATGTTGCACGACTACGTGCATCAACCCACATGACATCTTTCAATTGATTAAGATCATCAAGCCTAATCTCATAAAAGAATTCTTCATTTGCTTCCTTCATCCTACGCAAATATCTATACATCGCATTCGCATCCCCTCCTTCCAATTGCAACTTCTTCTCCTTTGCTACTTCATTACGAAAATCACACTTAGTCAAAACCAAATTATCCAAACCATTGTGTTCCTACGCATCACATCGATGACTAGATGTCAAGGGAAGATTATTCGCCATCTGATCGCCAAAAAGACGCCTCCTAATAGCGGGAGTCCAAGCCTCCTTCCTAAACATACTAATGAACCTTGTGTTACTAGGGCTGGGCAAATGATTCTGATGTTCCAAACAAACACTCTTAAGAGACCATATACCATCCTTCGATGCACTATCATAAAACCTCACAGGACACTTACACTTTTTCGACTTAGTCACACCCAGTTTAACTCCCTTATGCCCAATAGACTTCTGCCTCTTACATGTAGTACCCACAGTGTTATCATCAGCAACATCCTTACCATGATCTGGTTTATGTAGGCCCCAGTGCTCACACCGCCAAGTAACATTTCTCTTAATATTGGTTATCTGTCGTTTCTCCTGCCTGAATCCAGAGTTGGTTCTAGTGACTCCAAAGCCACTCTGCTTCGCATAACACCTAATTTGAATATCTATCTCCTTTCACGTTGCATAAGTCATACCTACTTCAGGGGTATTCACAGATGTCAGAGTTGCTTCTAAACCCTCATCTACTGCCTCTATTGGATTAGGACTAGTTTCCAACTGCATATTATCAACAAAAACCACACTCCCCTTTGGGGTAGCTGGTGCAGCAGCACTGCTAACATCACCAACAACAACCCCGACACTTTGTGCCTCCACAATGGCCACATCCTACTCAAACAGACCACATAAATGCTACACCGAGTTAGATTATGCGCATAGGTTATGGAACAATGACATACATTTCCTTTCAATTTAGGTGTTTCCACTTTCCAATTACATACAAACCTAACAAAGAATCCTAATTAGACATAGGTAGATGAAATTGCAAAACTAAAAATAGCTCAAAAGACAAAACAAATTGAATTAAAAAAAATCAAAACAAAAATAGCTAACAATCCAAGTAAGACATACATTTCCTTTCAATTTAGGTATTTCCAATTACAGACAAAACAAATTGAATAAAACAAAATCAAAACAAAAAATAGCTCATGAGTATTGACAATTGCATATAAATCATGGATTGTAGCTCATAAATTGACAATTGCAAATAAATCATGGAGTATCGACAATTGCATAAAAATTGAATAAAAATAGCTCAGGAGTACCGACAATTGCATACAACAATTTATTCGGAAACAAAGCTAAGAGAACAAAATAAATTTGAATAAATAAACTAGATCAGTCCAACAAATACCTTTGAAGCATCGACGACTTCAATATCTTCATTATCCCGTTCATCAGTTGTCTCGGAAGCAGAACACCTAGATCCGTGAGCTGAATTCTCCTCTTGATTTAGATTCGCCATGTATAAACCCTAACTGGTGCCTCACAAAACCCCAGCAAAAAGATCGAGTTTGAAAATGTAGTAGCTAAGATCAAGTTTGTGTAGCTGAGATATTCATCGCCAAAATGGTGAAGAGAGAGAGAGGAGAGAGAAGAGAAGGAAAGAGGACAATTTTAACTAATTTTAATTAATGTTGATGAAAGTTTAGCTGGCACGTGACATTGAAGCCCGTTACAGCCCGTAACGGAGGTCTTTTTCTTTTGCTTTTAATTTTTTTAGCCTAGCAATATTTTAATATTTTTTGCTCCGCGATTTTTCAATCGCTGTTATGGTGCAAGACTTTCTCCCCATACCACTTTGGTTTCATTCCTCATTCCAAACCCATACCATTATTTGAACCAAACGCTYCCTAAAGGAATTAAAAATGAAATGGACACGTATGAGCATGTAGGGAGCATGTAGGGAGCATGAATTTAGAATAATGTATAAGAAGTCAAATGATGCATATGATAAATCACAAACACGGACAGAGGGAGAGAGTCGTGCATTGCGACAGTGATAAATCATGTGAGTTAGTTTRGGTGATTCCGGTCCACGCAAGACGGATTGATACTTATTTTTCATTAGAACCTTTTTACATGGGGGTGGGTTTTCACTATAAAAATAAAAAATGAGTCTTTCATTTATTGATTTCAATTCAATGGAAAAATTATCGGTCAAGAAATGTGACAAAAACACAATTAATCCAAAACTGAGTCACGTGAGGAACTCATGATCCTAGGGCTTAGGCAGGGTTTTAGCTCTCTCAATTCATTTCCCCCGGATCCCCCCAAAAACCCTTCATAAACCCCATGAAAATGGCACTGTAATACACTCTTCACTTCACTATCTCACTCAAAAGCCTCAATTTTCCCAAATCATGTATTCTCTCACCTCAAAATCAAAACCCATTTCCCAATTCCTCCTCTCTCAATCACACTCATCATCACCTTCAAGAATCCTATTCATATCGCTCTTCAACACTTCATCCTCTAATTCATCAAATTCTCACAGTAACCAGCCGCCTTCTTCTTCTTCGTCTTTCGTGGCGCGGCGGCACGACGAGGAGAGCAAGAATGTGAAGGTTTCGGTGTGGTGGGACTTCGAGAATTGCTCGGTGCCTTATGGGGTAAATGTATATAAGATCAGCCACTTGATTACTTCAGCTGTTAGAGAAAATGGGATCAAAGGTCCTGTTCAAATTAACGCTTTTGGGGATGTTGTCTGCCTTTCTAGGGTTAATCAAGAGGCTTTGTCTAGTACTGGCGTCAATCTTATTCATATTCCTCATGGTATGCCTTTTCCATCTTTGTTTTTCATCTCAATTTTAGGTTATTGTTTTGTTATTTCGTTTTTTTTACCTTGATTCTGTTATGCCTGTGTTAGAGAAGAAGTGATTGCTATTGGGAAATTATGATTTAATTTGTTGGGATATAATAACTTATATTTTTAATGTTTTGGGGACCTAATGTGTCGAAATATGTTGAAAAGGTCGGTACTTTGAGTCGCTTAAGGAATGTGTAATCGAGGTGATTTGGTGGGCGTGATTGGGATGGGTTGTATGCGGTCTTGTCTTAATTGTAATCAACTTTTTGGTTTTGGATTGTGAATGTTGCTGGTGGATGTTTAGTATTTTTAGGCATCGAATGCGGCGGTGGGTTTTGATTTTAGGGTGAAAGACTGAAAGTTTATCATAAACTTTTGACGTTTCATATGTTTCCTGATTTTGTATTTATATATGCATCCATGGACTATTCGAAAGAGGTCCTAAATCCCCAAATATTAGGAGATTCTTACCATGATACAACTCTTCCATAGCTATGAAATAAAGGAAATTGACTCCATTGATCACAGTGTACACATTGCTTCCTACTGATAATCCAATATATATTTTTTCCCATTGTAATGGCTTTAACATCTTGTTTGGTTTAATATTGGTAAAGGAAGGGGAGTGAGAACATAAAATTAATTTTCTCATGTTTGGTTTTCCGGAAGGAAATAAAAGGGATCCATGTTTGGTTAGATGTCAGTATAGGAAGGAAACGACAATAATTTAATTATAATGATATTTGATTTTCATCCTTTTGATTTATTAAAATTATTTCTTAATATTCATGTTTTCTCTTTCTTCCTAAATTGCCCCAGTTTTAGGAGGTATGGAAAGTGAAAAAATTGTGAAGAGTCCTTCCTGTCAATTCTTTCAACTTCCTTTCTTTTCCTACCTTGTTTGGAAAATTTCCTTTTTCCTTCCCATTGTTTCCTCCCAATTCCGCCCTACTTAATAGGTACTAAAAGCTTCCATTTGATTCTTCCAATATTGTGTGCACCATTCCATGTCTTCTTCATGTTGTTTAAGGTTGATTATTGAGCATTTATGGTGTTTGGGTATTCTAGTTTGACTCTACCCTTGATTCTTCATTTTTTATTTTTTATGTAGTACTTATGAGTTATGACAAGCTTATTGATTTAAACTACTCCCTCCGTTTTTTTTAGATGTTCCATACCATTTTGGAACGGTTTTTAAGAATTGATTGAGTTGAATAAAATAGTTGAGTAAGTTGGGTAAAAAGTTGAATAAGTTAGGTAAAAGAGTAAATGTGTGAATGAAATTTTATGGAAAATAGTAATTTTGAGTGAATAGATTGGGTAAAATAATGAAAGTTGACTTTAGAAATGAGTAATTCATTAATGTTAGAGTAAATAAAGTATGTAAAAGGTAAAAAAGTTATTTTTAGATTGATTTGGAACATCTATTTAAAAACGACCCAAAGAGGAAAGTGGAACATCTAAAAAAAAACGGAGGGAGTAAAATGCAATGGAGTTTTTTAAAGTACATACCTTGTGCATTGTTATGTCTTTGCACCTTGCACTATTGTATGTGAACTTTCCACTAATGTCTGGCGTTCAAGTTATTTGTTGTTTTATATCTTTGAACTTTCCGCTAATGTATTATTGAACCTTTATTGAATAGTTGATGGACACAAAAGTTTCCGACATCTATATATGTTCTGTTTTTTTCCTAGAGTTTGGTTTTTGTGCAGTTGCGAGTTGAAAATAGCATTTGGTAGCAGCAGCAAGGTTCCTATATATCCTCTAGTTTGAGTGTTGATCAGCCTATTTAATTACTGTTATTCTTCTAATTTTAAGTCTTGGACTTCCATTTGTACTTCTAATTTTTTAGTGAAATTGTTAATTGTTGAGTACTAAATATTTGTTTTTTGAAAATATATGTTGGTTACTGGTTAGTTGGTAACAACGTTAATAGTAGATTTTAGTGACAATTTTTTGGAAGAAGTAAGAGGGTTGCCTGTACAATCTCTGAGATTTATAGAGTCATCATCAAGTCGAGTGGCATTTGTCTTATATAAGTTGATGACTTTGGATTTTTCAATTTTTATTAGAAATTTAACAAATTAGTTTATGGTGTGTTTGGATTGTAGAATTTCATTTAAAATTTTGAAATTGGGACAATTATAGTGTTTGATATCCAATAATTTCAAATGAGGAATTTGCACAAATTCTAGAGCTACCAAGTAATAAGCCATGAAAGTAAGGCAAATTATGTCATTTGAAATACTCAAATTCCATAATTCAAATGATGCATTTGAAATGAAAGTGTCTCCCCAAACACAACCTTACAAGAATGCCACTTGATTTATTGCTTTTGCAAATCTTGATGAATAATGAGGAGTTTCTTGAATCTTAGATGCAATTTGGAGGGATGAGATCATTGAAAATCTATTTTTCTCTTCGGCTTTTCCCATTTTGAATCGGGGAGAAAATTAAGAATAGTGAATCTTAGTTGCAGATTCTTATATTTGTATTAAATAGTCGGAGTTTTCAAAATATTAAACAAAGAAGAAAATAAAAAGGATGCAAGGGGTAATTTAATTAAGGATTATGTTATATGTAGCCCTAATGTAAGGGCTACATTAGGGCTACATATAAAAAATAAATGCATTACTATAAGTGGAAACAATTTAAGAAAACAATACAGAATCACATAATTAACAAGATAATAAATGTTGGTTGAATTTTTTCTTTCCATTCTAGTCATCTTATACATGGCCCTTAGGGCGATGTATAACATTTTCCTTTAATTAATGTGCTGGTTTGGAAGAGAAAATGATGAGTGAAAATTGAAATGATGCACGGGGAAGTTTAATTAATGTTAATTGTTTTTAAAATATGTATGGGAAAGAGAGAAAATATCCAATTTTTGGTATAATTGATGAAGAATTTCTTAAGTATTAAAGGAAAAATCTATTTGGGAAGAACATTTTAGAATTCCATTTCGGGAAACGGGAAGAACAAAAGGGAACAGAGAGAATAATTTTCTTAGAATGAAGTAGAGTCCCCTTTATAGAGTGGTAACAAATGAATGAATACTTTGCTCATCAATGGCATCGGAATGGCTGAATACTTTCCTATTTACAAACCTAAGAAACTGAAATGACTTTTCTACGCTACTGATGGTTTCAAAACTGTAAAAACATTCCAGAATCAATTATGACGTATCGAATATTTTCAATTTAGGGGAAATGGGAATAGATGCAATGGCCTGAAGTAATTCTGAAGTGTTCCCGAAGAGAGTTAGGAAGGTAAGGAAGACCCAAAAGCCCACTGAACATAACATGTGGATTTGGATGAATTGGTTGCCTTATAACTCACTGTATGATGTCCTGTGAAATCACTGTTGTAAGTTATTTTGAAAGCATTCATGTCATGGTGAATAGGTGTTAGGCTGTTAGCTAGACACTATTTTGCAGACTAGATGAGGGAAGTGGATGTTTTGTGGCCTTTGCTGGAATTTTTTTGCGGAGATGTGGATATCTTTACAGAAGACTATCTTTGATTCCTGAAAAGCTCTTGATGAATCTAGTCACGTCCTTTTGTGGAAGCAGCAAATGTTGATAAAGGGGCAAGATGCCCAATAAAATTCTATTGGTGTATGACTGCAAATAAGTACCAGGAAGTATGCTATGTAGAAGATTTTTTATGTTTAGACAATTTATTATTGTTGCCACTTTGTAAGAGTAAGTTGCCTGACGAATTGTATCACCTGTTCCAGTCAGTGAGGTGAAGCTTATTGCATTTTTTATTTTTTTATGTTTTTGTTGGCTTTGCAGGTGGAAAGAACAGCGCTGATAGGTCTCTCCTTGTGGATCTTATGTATTGGGTGTCTCAAAATCCTCCACCTGCACATATCTTTTTGATATCTGGCGACAAAGATTTTGCTGGTATATTACACAAATTGAGAATGAACAACTATAACATACTGCTTGCTGGTCGTGATGAGGGTACTCATGTCCTCTGCAGTGCTGCTAGCATCATGTGGCGCTGGCGTGAGTTGACTAAAGGGGAGAACCTTTCTGGCAGGCATTTTAATCAGCCACCAGATGGTCCTTTCAATTCATGGTATGGTCGCTACAGAGGAACCCTTGAAGATCCATATAGTGTATCTGAGCTGCAAAGCTCTTCGGTGACTGCCAGTTTGACTAGTGCTGAAGAGTCCTCAAATTCTAGTCATCATCCAGTTCCCTTGGTTGTTTTAAGGCAGATACGGCGTATTGTTAGTAAATATCCAAATGGAGTTAGCATTACGGAGCTTAGGAGTGAGCTGAAAAAAAATAACGTGTCTCTAGATAAAACCTTTTATGGCTATAATAAATTTTCTGCCTTTCTGCAATCAATGCCCCAAATCATGGATGTTATCCCGTGTGCTGATGGTCAGTTCTTTCTACGTCCTGCATCACAAAAGAAAAAAAAGCCTGTTGAAAGAAATGATACTTCTGTAGGGTCCATGAGTGAGAAGTCAAATCAAGATGTCAAGGTGATTGGGACTGCTGATGCTCAGTCACAATTACCTGTGTCCCCAACAGATCATAGAGAGAGGCCTATGGAAAAGGAAGCATTAGAGACTCCTGAGAAAAAGCCGTTAGTTGCTTCTCAAATAGTTGATCTAGGTTCCTTTACAAAGGATCTTCGAGGAAAAGAATCACTCAATGAAGAGGCAGTTGAAATTTCTGTGGCTCCTAAGGAAGAACAAAGTTCTGAAAGTGATGTTGGTCTATTTAAACGACTGTGGACAAATTTGTTTGGTGCTAGTAAAGATGTCAAAAAGACAAGCTACGGCACCCCTGTTGAATCAGATACATTGGGTCACCCAGAAGTGTCATCTTTTAGAGAAGAGGAAACTAAACCAACCAGCCAATATGATGGCGCTCAACACTCAGGAAACTCTTCTTCCAGTAATGCTTTAAATAATGATGCTCAACAGCCAGCAAATTCTTCTTCTAGTATTGCATTAGATGAGGATGCTAATAGTAACATATCTGATAAATTTGAAGCTAGTCCAGGTTTCGTTACAAGGGTAATAGGCTGGTGTAAATCCTGGAGGAATTCATCTGTCAGAACACCAACTGAACAATCCAGTGATGATCTAAGCTTGGTAGAAAATAAATCGCGGAAGTTGGATGATGCGTCATGCTCAAGTAACCTTGATGATGATTTAAACTCCAGGAAGCATGAGCTGTTTACCAAGGATACTTTTTGGAGTGCTCTCCAATCATTTTTTAAAACACGGAGAGGATCAGACATTGTCTCAAACTCAGCCTCCAGGTACTTATCTACATATTTATCTTTCTAATTTGTTTTTAAATAATAATACTAAATTGTGCATTTTACTCTGTATCAAGACCTGTGTTCCCATTTGCTTATTTATATGTTTGACGAACATCTTTATAATTTTCATACAGTGTGGATTTCAAATAACAGCTCATAACTTTTTTTTTTCCCATGATTGATTATGGATGGTTTTGAACTTGTAAAAGTGTGCAATATAAAATGCGCCAATGCTTTTGATTACAAGAGAATAGCACTGAAAATTTTACACATAGCTTAGCAGAGATGTGTGCGATTTGGTTTGCCACTTATCATTTCCCAGTTTTTCATTTGCTTTAGTGCAACAACTATGATAGTCTACATGAAAATTTTGAATAATTTCATGTAACTCATGACATTGAAACTCTTTCCATTAGTACTTTTTTGCCCTAAAACCCTCCTAATCCAAACTTACTGTGTAACTGTGTAACTGAATGTGACTGAGCTGGATCCAGGACTAGTTGTCTTTATGCACCCGCCAAACTTTTTGATCAAAAAGTAACTTGATCATGTAAATCCAATTTTTTATTTTTATTTTTATTTTTTTTTCATATTCTTCTTAACCCCTTCCATCCAAGTCATCTTCCATCTACCTTGACCCCTCCAAAGATCACCTCTGTTGTTGCCCTACTTTTAAGCTATCAGGGTTACATCTTAGTCAATGTCTTGATATAAGCCTTCTCCGAGCCTATGAAAATCATGTGCTGATTCTTCTTTCTCGTCCAATAAAAATATCATTTGCCATATCAAATGTTTAGCTTTCATAGTTGATCTTTCCACGATATTGATTCTTAAAAAAATTGTCACTTATTAAAACAGCCCAAACAAGTAATAGTGCGAAATTAGAGCTAAGAGTGGGCCAAAGGCCCAAGTAGGTAAAGGTCACACGTGCAACTCACATGGACTAAACACTATAAATACCTCTCAGCATGGCAACTTACCACCGACCAAGATATTCACAAAACTCTAAACACAAGCAACTTACTTCCGCCATTGTGAACTTGTCTCTAAGCTAAATTGACTCAGTTCCTTAAAGAAGGAGCATATCGCAGTCTTTGTTTCCTTTTGGAAGGTCTGCCCATGCCATCTACCCAATTGGGGCTTGCCACGTGTACAAGCTCGTTTTACTCGCAAACATGTGATATTTTGGCTTATAAGCTTAATTCCTTCATAGCTTGACATTCTTGGACATATGTACCTATAAATGCAAACATATGCTATATCACCTTTAAGCTATGTTCAATTCAACTTATTTAAGCACTCTAGATCACGTCAAATCAGAAAAAATGGTTAGTTTAGATCACATTAGAAAATATTAAGAACAACAACTACAATTAGTTCACATCAGGTATGATCATATTAATAATTCAGATTAGATCAAACCGCATCAAAAAGTCTCATTTTAGATCAGACCATATCTAAAAAATTCAAATGAATTGAACGTAGCCTCTTGGAAGGCTTGTTGAATAATCCCATTAACCAATCAATACCCCACTTTCCCAAACATCTCCATACCTCATCATAAATTCATAATAACCATTGGGCCCTATGACCTTCCTTTGTTTCATTTCCTTCAATTTCTTCTCTACCTCCAATTATTTTCCTTCTCATATATCCCTAATTGATTTCCTAGTCTTCAATTGAAATCTATCCTTTGACACCTCCTTGACTACCATTAAAGAATTCAATTTATCAAAGTATCCTCTCAGCCTTTCTTTAATAATAATATCTTCAATTTATCAAAGTACCCTCTCAGCCTTTCTTTGATATCTTCTTGAAGCAAAATTCTTTGATTTTTATCATTCATTCATGTCACCTTTCACCATGCAATGATCCCTATTCACAAATTTCTTCCTTTTTATGGTAACATCTTTTTCTCCATCCATTGAGTCCAACTTTCATAAACCTGTAGATACACCTTTTCCTTTGCTTGTTGAACAACATCTTTTGCTTTAACTTTAGCATCCTCATACACTGCAATGACTGCACTAGTCTCATTGCATTTACAGGTCAAATAACTTTGTCTCTTCCTTCTAAATGCTGCTTTACATGCTTATTCCACCTTGATGTATTCCTTAACAGCAAAGATATTCCCTATGTTTAAACAAAACTATTTTCTGATTAAACCAGAACTCCTTTCAGTTTCTGGCTTTGTAGTGTTTAGAGGCTAGGGTGTCTAACTCTCTAATAGGCAAGTTGCTACATTGAGTGGGCATGATAGAGCTACTGCTAATCAGCAACGAATTTTTGTGTCATGAGTCGGAACCATTTCTTCATGCATCTGTTTACTACTGCTTGAGGATTTTTTTTCCCCCCAATTCTCTGCTCATTTTTTACCTCCTTTCATTTTGGAAGAATAATATACATTATGAAGGCCCTTTTCAATGGATAGCAGAAAACTATTCCTGAAAAAATATACAGTGCATTATGACTTGGAACTTGGAAGTATCCAGTGGGGAAAATCATCACAAGACACGCGCGCACGTGCAACAGATGTAGGATCTTATTCTGCTTCTTTGCTCAATCTTGTCATTCTTCCTTTCATATACTTGATCATGTATTATGGTTACTATTTACTCTGTTGTAACTTGCAAGTATATTAGTAT
Organism: Bassia scoparia; assembly: GCA_008642245.1. Classification (NCBI taxonomy): domain Eukaryota; kingdom Viridiplantae; phylum Streptophyta; class Magnoliopsida; order Caryophyllales; family Amaranthaceae; genus Bassia; species Bassia scoparia. The sequence continues at coordinate 47,188 of SNQN01000669.1, forward strand.
GATAAAGGATTGATTCTTTCCTTTGAAGTAAAATAAATTTATACTGTATATATAATATATTTCTTCACTGGAGATAACTCCAATGTTCCAATTTAAAATAAATGCAAATAACAATTTTGTAATTATAATCTGGTTTAAAGAAGGCAAAAGGTTTAATAAATATGCTGATGCATGAGATTGGTTTGAACTTTCCCTCACGAGGTTGTTAGAAGTTAATCTAGAAAATTCTAGATGTTTGATGTATGAAGTGATAAAATATCTTGTAAATAATCAAAGCTATGTGATGTAAAAATATCTAGTATATGTGAGAAATTGGTAGAAAAATCTAGGTAAATTGGTAGAAAAATCTATGATATTTGTAGGTAGAAAAATCTAGAATTAGGATACAACTATAAATAGGTGATATTTGAGTAAGTTTTAAGTGGAGAGAGCTAACAAAGAGAACTCCCACAAGTATTATATTCCCTCCGTTCCCTTTTGTTTGTCCTGTTCCCCAAAATGAAATTCCTAAATGTTTGTCTTATTAGGAAGCTTTGCTATTTTTAACTCCAACTTTATCCACCTTTTCCATGGTAAATTGAACCATATTTATTGTTTTTCTTCCATCATATTTTACCACTATCTAGATTACTCCCCAAAATTCACTTTCCAACACACATTTATTACCTTTTCCCATTGTACTAAATAAATAAGTCAATAATTCTCTTTTCAAGTTGGAATCTTATTACATTAACACATTCTATTAATTAAAGATTCATTTTTCTTAATCATCCCCGATTCCAAACAAGACAAACAAAAGGGAATGGAGGCAGTAGAAGGGTAGAAACATGAGTTCTACCTAGGATACTGAGAGAACATGTCTCTCACAAATACATTTGTATACCATTTATCATTAATGAATGGAAATATATTTTGATGAGTTTGAGTCCACTACAAACTTCCGCGTGCGCCCCAAATTTCTATCAGAGGTGTTATCACATTATGGTACCAATCTCCTTGGTCCTTACTGCAGTAGGATATTTCATTCAAATTTCCAATTTTCACCTTTCACAGTATTCTCACAATGGCGGAAACCTTTCTCGGAATAACCTGTCATTAGTCCATGAGGATTACATTTTACTTCATATTTCCCATGTATGATGCTATTATGCTCAAGGTATTTGTTATCTTCTAATTTTGGTATTGTGTTTTCTCAGGGAGCAGCTTGCTAAAATCCTTCTGAAGGAGGGACCTCTGATTCTTCGACCTCTCCAAGAAAGCGATCTTCATCACTTGGTAGTGTTACTAGTTTCAGAGAAGAAATGGATTTTAGAGTTCCCAACTCAAACTCCTCGATTTAGATTTGCTCAACCTGATGTGGAGGGCTCTTCAGAAGTTCGACCTCAGAATGTGCAACCTCACAGTTCCTCTGGTTTAAGTTATATTTTCATGAATTCATCTTCTCAAGGAAATCATAACTCCAGGGTTTCCTCTGCCTTGGTCGAGAAGCCTTTTGAAAAGTCCAGGAGTGATGTTCTAGCTGACTGTCAGAAGCTTCTAGATGAGATTACAACTCAGTACCCTGATGGTTTCAACCTGTCTTACTTTAAAAAGCTATTTCTCGAGAAGTATGGTTACTCTCTTGATCACCAAAAGCTTGGTTACCCGAAACTGGCATCTCTCTTGCAGATAATGCCTGGGGTGAAAGTAGTATCTTCTCATCTTTATTCTGGTAAAGTGGCTTACTCTCCTGGAATTGAGTCCTTGGGCCTCACAAGTAAGTCATCAAGTACAAAAGACAATGTGTCCAAATCATCACAGAAGAATGACAATGGTGATTCTCCGTGGGAGGAGCTTGGACCTGTTGCAAAACAGGAGATTCAACCAAATATAGGGCAGGTGAATGGTGATTATGAGCCTTCCGTATCAGATGATGATGAGTTTTCAGAATTGGAAGAGGATGCAAATCCTTCCGCAGTCAAAGAAGATCAAAATAGATCAACATCAAATGAGGACGACAGTTCGTTGCTGCAAATATTAGATTCTTGGTATAGCACCACCAATGAAACTGACCCTCGAGATCATGGTTCACATGCTGATGAGGGCTTAGTAGACTGTTCTAAGAAGGAAACTGATTCACAGGAATCTGATTCGCAGGAGTCTGACTCACAGGAGTCTGATTCACATGAATCCTCTGATACCAGTACCGTAGCTGAAGGTTCAGCGTCTACCTCTCCTTTAGTTTCAGCTTCTGCAGTCCACCATGCATGGAAGCAGAGACCACAAAAGAGCTACCTGTTTGTCTCAGATCCTGTTGAGACTAAGAAAGACAAGCTCATTGATGGAATTTTGGGTAGCTTGAAGAAGTCAGGAGAATCAAGGATGCAAGGATGAAGTGTCTTATTCTTTGAAGAGTTATTTCAGGACAGTTGGGAGAGTCAAGGATGCCGAGACTATGAACCTGTCAGTACTAGTTCATTTCACAATAGTATTTCACTCTTTTCGCATTGATAATAAGTTCACTATAAGATGCTTGTTCTAGCCATCAAGAGATCGACTATTGATAGTCTTGGCAGTCCTATATATTCTCTTAATTCGTGAATTGATTCGGAAAAAAAAATCAATTCGTCATTTCTTTAAGACTAACTTGATAGTCTATTAAACTTGATTATTCGTAGTAAAATATGCATGCCCTTATAATAGTCATACATGTTCAGATGTTTAGTTTGTACTGCAGAACTTTAGGAAGTAATTGAAACTCGTAAATTCTCAAACGAGTTTTGTGCTTCAGACTGCAACAAGTTTTGCCATGATTTTTGACACTGCGACTACCCGCAAATTCTATTATGGTCCCGGGACCATAGTCCTCATCATGGTCCCGGGCAAATGTTCATTTCCGAAACTAGAAATGTTCATCTCAACATATAAAATGTTCATTTTCAAGTGTAAATGTTTATATCTGAAAAAGAACGTCTGTATTTTCGGAAATGAACATTTCTATTTTCAGAAATGAACATTTTTAGTTTCGGAAATGAACATTTGCCTGGGACCACATGATCTCGGGACCATAATAGACCTATTGACGACTACCACTTTCTGCTTAGGATTTTTGGGTAAATTAGCTTTGAGCTGAACCGTCTCACAAGGTTTGTAAAGAGTTAAAGAATACACTTAAGTACTAACTTTTGACAATTTTCACCTTTTGAGTAATCAGTTTTTTCTTTTCACTCCTTAGGTACTCAATCCATCAATTTTACTAAGTTAACCATGTTTTTACTAATTCTTTACCAAATTAATAATACTTTCTTAAGAAAACTGACTTCGGTTGTTTAAAGAGCAAAATTAAAAAGTAAATTTAATTACAACACTTTAAAATGTAGAGAAAAATTAAAAGGTTTTGTGTTGTTAATTGGTGAAAAAAGACGTTGATACAAATTAGAAGTAAATTAATTAAAAAATTACTATAATACTTCAAAATCTCAAAATGTAGAGCCAAATTTATTTTATTTAAAAAACACATGATAATATAAATTCCAAAGTGTTGATCTTAGCTAGATTGTATAAATACCTAAATAATGAATTGCAATTTAACCTCAAAACACAATTTTTAGTATGGCATCAAGAGCAGGTTAGATCTTGGGTAATTCTACTAAAAAAATTCCCCTTGCCGGTGGGCCAAAAAACTAAACCCACCACTGGCGGGATTTATCAAAAATTGAATCCAATTTTTTAAGCAATTTTTACTAAGAAATTTACCGTGTTTTTTTTTTGAAGAAAATAAATTTGGCTCTACATTTTGAAGTGTTGTAATTATTATTTTTAATTAAATTTACTTCTAATTTGCATCAATTGATCAATGTTTTGTTTTACAAGTTAATAATACAAAACCTTTTAATTTTTCTCTGCATTTTAAAGTGTTTGTTGTAATTAAATTTATCTTATAATTTTTCTCTTTAAACAATTGAAGTGATTTTTTAAAAAATTTGTATTAATTTGGTTAACAATTAGTAAAAACATGGTTAATTTAGTAAATTGATGGGTTGACTACCTAAAGAGTGAAAAGAAAAAATCGAGTACTCAAAAGGTGAAAACTGTAAAAAATTAGTACCTAAGTGTATGCTTAACTCGGTTTATAAATCTTCTACTTCTAATTCCTAAAGCCTGCTTCGACTGTGGCATGATGATACATTGACACCCTTCAAAATATATTATCTCGTTAGGTAGAATGGATACTCAAATTTAGTCGTCGTATTTGCATCAGATAGTAATATGATACCGATACTTTAAGGGACTGGAAACTTCACATTGTAAATATGTATATTTCAACTCATATTTTTCTAATTTAACCCTGTTTCAATCCGTTCTAAAATGCTCAAATTATATTTTTTAAAAATTATTGCACACACCGTGTGCACCAAATGTTAGTAAATATATAAGTACAACTTGTTAATCTAACCTATGAAATCTTAATAACAAAAACAATTCTAACTGATATGTTTCCCCTTTTTTTTGGCTTTTCTGCGTAAAAGGAAGAGAAAAGAAGTGATTTATGTAAAATGAATTTTACTTTTTTTTCTTTCATTTTTTTAAAAAAAGTTCAACAAAATAGTATTTAACTTAGACAAACGTTAATAGGTGAACAAACTTATTTTTGATCAGTCATGCTAATAGTTCAGCTTAGTGAGGAATAATAAAAAGTTTATCTTATTAATGGAAGACCTCATAAAGTTTGTATTAATACTATTAATATTAATATTTAACTAGCTTTAGGACCCATGCATTTTATGTGAAACAATGATCGATGATTATATTTCTTCAATTTCAAGAATTGAAAAATATGGTTAAAAATGTAATTCAATGATACAAAGTACTTTTTAAAAATTATTAAATACGACTCTACAATAATCGTTTTTAGAAGAAAAAAATAAGTAGATATGGTGCATTACTTGTTATTTGTTAAATAAAAAAATGGTGGTGGTGGTGTAATAAGTGTAATATTTACGTGGTTGTATGTGTGCAATTATATTGATCGATGTTTTATATATAATTATACAAATCAAAAAAATTAATTGAACACATTTGAAATATTACAATGGTAAATGAGACTTTAAAGTAACAAAAGTTGTCGAGGTTGGAAAACAGTTTTTTTTTCCTTTCTTTCTCTCTCTAGGCTCCTCTCTCTTCTTTCCATGGCTAAGAAAGCAGGAAGTCCACGAAAGGGAAGGAGAAGAAGGCTAATCGGCGACCTGACTGTGATACTCCAGTCACTCCTCATCTTCCTTCTCACAGTGGTCAGAAACCCAAGCTCGCAGGCGTTCCGTTGTCCTTTGGATCGATGAGCAGCGATGACAAGGCCCTTTTGTCGCCGGAGAAATCTTTGCATTCTCTGGTTCAAAGTGCTCAGACTAAATTGCAATTGGATGCGTGGTTGAATGTCATGAAGGCGTCGGAGGGTGCTGGGCCTTCGACTCTCTATTCTGCGCCGCCTACTATTCCATTGGAACCGGTTGTTGTGACGGAGGTAATTGCTCTAATTTCTGATGTCCCTGTTTCATTTGCAATCACTACTGCTGATATTGAAGATGAACTGGCTTATTGGGGAATGGGTGTAGTTGCTTTTGTGATTGGATTGAACCCTATTGTCAGAATGTTTGAAGGATTTTGTCATAGGATTTGGGGGGATAAGAACATTGATAAGGTGATTCTGATTAAGAAGAGCACTTTCCTCATTCGATTCCTCAATGATGATGTTAAGAATCGTGCCTTGCAATCATCTCACTTGATGTTGTACCATAAACCTTTGATATTGAAACAGTGGGAGGATGGCATGGATTTTGAGTTGGATCTTGTTCGGGTTCCAGTTTGGGTTCAATTTCCCAAACTTTCGATTAAGTATTGGGGTTCTTCTTGTTTGGAGAGGTTTGCTGCAGTGGTTGGCAAGCCTTTGAAGCCCAATTCTGCAACTGCAGCCAAGGAGCGTTTGAATTATGCTCGCTATTTGGTTGAGGTTGATGTTAATGGCCCTTTTTTGGAGGAAATTCGTTTTCAAAATGAGCTAGGCACTATTGTCTCTCAACCTGCTGTTTTTAAATGGAAGCCGATTAAATGTGATAAATGTAAATTGCTTGGACATGAGTCGAAGGATTGCAAAGCAAAGATGAAGATGGCATGGCAGCCAAAGCTTACTGTTCTTGAGGTGTGCAAGGTGGTTGTGCAGGAGGTGCGGATGGAGACTGATTTTCCCATTGGGGATGTTGAGGTGAATTCTATCAAGGATTCTTCTCTAGAAGGGCATAATCTGAATTTGACTGGGCATAATTCTAAAGTAATTCCTATGAAGAATAGCTTTCAAGTTCTTCCTCAAGGAAGTGGGGATGGTGTTGTGCTTAATGGTGGGGATGTAACCTTGCTAGGGGATTTAGGAATGGATCCTTGTGCACAGTTTTAAATGGATAATTGTCTAATTTGGAATGTGCGAGGGCTAAACAACCCTCAAAAGCAGTTGGATGTTAAGGCTGCTATTTTGTCACATTCTGTTGGTTTTGTGGGACTTTTAGAGACTAAATTGAAAAACCCATAGTTATGTTGATGCTTGTCAAAGGATGTTTGAAGGTTGGTGTCTCACTAGCAACTTTGGTGTGGTTCATGGTGGGCGGATCTTAGTAGCATGGCTTCCTATGTTTTATGAGGTTCAGGTGCTCCTTACCAAACCTCAATTACTTCATATGCAAGTGCGGAATCTTAGTCTTAAACTGACCATTGTTGTTACTGTTGTTTATGCAAGTAATGATACTAAGGAGAGGAAGGAAATGTGGTGCTCTTTGAATAAGATTGCTGATAGTATGGTGGGGCCTTGGTTGGTTGGAGGGGATTTCAATAGTCCCTTATTTGTGGATGACAGGGTTGGTCGGCCTATTTCTCATGGTGAACTCGTGGATTTGCAAAATACTTTGCAACATGGAGGCTTGAATGATATGATGCATACTGGTTGCCGGTACACTTGGTCTAATAAGCAGTTTGGTGATGCTAGGGTGTATTCCAAGATTGACAGGGTTCTCATTAATGTTAAGTGGGTGGACATGTGTCCAAATGCTAAAACTACTTTTCTCCCTGAAGGTCTCTTTGATCACACCCCAATGGTGATTAGCTTTACGGATTCTTGTGCCAAGGTTAAAAGGAGCTTTAAATTCTTTGACATGTGGTGCTCTCATGATGCTTTTTTGGATGAGGTTGCTCGTTCATGGTCTGATCCTCTTTATGGTACCCCCATGTATATAGTTGTTAAGAAGCTGAAGCAATTGAAGTAGGTTTTTCGGGAATTCAACAAGCATTTTTTTGCTGACATAGCCTTGCAATATAAAGAGGCTTCTGAGCTTTTGCATTTCTGTCAACAGGCTTTGCATGCAGATCCTTCTAATGTCATCTTACGGGAACAGGAGCAGGAGAGGGCTTCTCACTTTCTTCAAGTGAAGAAGCATTATAATTCTTTTTTGTTTCAGAAGGCTAAAATGGCTTGGTTGAAGGAAGGGGACTGTAATTCCAAATTCTATTACAAAAGCATCAAACTCAAGGCCTATCGGATTTTCAACACACACCATCGCTGACGATTTCATCCAGTATTACTGGAGCCTTCTAGGAACTGCTTACGCTCCTAGTTGTAAAATTCATCCAGATGTCATTGCTAAAGGCCCTATTGTGCATGATACTACTGCTACTTGGTTGTGTAGTTCTTTCTCTCCCGAGGATATTAGGAAAGCTTTCTTTAGTATCCCTAGTGAGAAAGCTCCTGATCCCGATGGTTACAATTCTACTTTTTTCAAACGTAGACGATATGGTTGCAGCTGTCCAGCATTTCTTTCTTCATGGTGAGCTTCTGAAGGAGGTGAATGCCACAACTTTGACTATGATTCCTAAAGTTTCTACTCTAGTTAGTGTGTTGGAATTCCGCCCAATTGCTTGTTGTAATGTGGTGTATAAGGTTATCACCAAGCTTCTTTGCTCCAGACTCAAGCTGATTCTACCTTCTGTGGTTTGTTCCACTCAATCTGGTTTCATTGCTGGCAGGAGGATTTTTCACAATATTAGCATCATTCAGGACTTGGTTTCTCTCTATGGTAGGAGGAATACTCCTCCCTCTTGTATGTTGAAAGTAGATATCAAAAAGGCTTATGATTCAGTTTCTTGGACTTTTTTTCATGATATGCTTGTTGCTTTGAATTTTCATGCTCGGTTGGTGGCTTGGATCATGGCTTGTGTTACTTCTCCTAGCTTTTTTGTGTCTATTAATGGGGAGTTGCATGGTTTTTTTGCTGGTAGAAGGGGTCTTAGACAGGGAGACCCTATCTCTCCCCTTTTGTTTGTGATTTGTATGGAGTATTTGTCCCGTCTGTTCTAATATGCGGGAGACAAGCAGGATTTCCAGTTTCATTATAGATGCAAAGGGTTGAAGTTGAATCATTTGGCATTTGCTGATGACTTGATCATTTTTAGTCGAGGTGATTCTGCTTCCATTCTGTTACTTCTTAAAAGCTTGGCTACCTTTGAGTAGTGTTCTGGTCTTGTTGCTAGCCCTGGCAAGTCATCTTTCTATAGTTGCAATATGGACCAGGCTACCAAGGATCAACTGGTTTTGGCCTCAGGATTTAAGGAAGAGTCTTTGTCTTTTAAGTATCTTGGAGTTAAAATAAATGCTAGAAAGCTTTCAAAGGAGGATTGTCATTGCATGTCTGACAAGATTGTCCAAAGATTGAGAACTTAGGGTTCTAGGAAGCTGAACTATGCTGGTAGAACTCAGCTTGTGAATTCAGTTCTTTTGTCTCTTCATTCTTATTGGGCTTCCATTTTTCTCTTGCCTAAGAGAGTTTTGGATGAGGTCACTGCTATCTGTCGATCTTATCTTTGGTATGGGACTGCTTCTTCTTCTAAGGTCCCTCCTATTGCTTGGGAGATTGTCTGCAGRAAAAAGAATTAGGGAGGTTTGGGCTTGAGGGACTGCCATCTTTGGAACATTCCAGCCTTAGGTAAATATACAAGTTCTCTTATACTAGCTGACCCCTACAACTTCTTCAAACACCAACGTCCACCAACATGCAACTATGCAAGTCCCACCACTGAAACCTAAGCTACAATCTGCATTTCCAAATTTCTAAACATTTGCGACTAAAAGGGCAATGAAAGAACAAATGCTTGCAACTTTCTGAAGCTGCAACACATAACAAGCAAGTATCAGAGAGTTGCATACCAAGCTTTAATAATCTATCCTTAGTCTTCAGACGACCTAATAGAGCCAACCAAACACAAAACGAATGCTTAGGGATAGACCAGCGAGACCAAATCCAAGTATCCCACCAAACCTTAGGTAGCACACCTCTCATCCAATTATACCCTGAACTGACAAAGTACCCCTTAGTTGTGTCAGCTAACCATCTTCTACCTGCAAAGCCTAACTTTATACGATCCTTTACTTTGCATATTTCTTTCCAACACCAACTACTGCTGCTAGGACAAATATAACTCCACCAGTCGCCACCTTTTAAATACAAATGATCTACCCATTGTATCCAAAGAGATTCCTTCCTGAGTGTAATATGCCAAAAAGATTTTAAGACAAGAGCTAAATTCTAGGCATGACATTTCTTGATCCCCAGTCCACCTTGATGTTTTGGTTGACACAACAAATCCCAAGCAACCAAACACCCCGAGGCATTATAAGGATCACCATTCTAGAGATAATTCCTACATACAGAAGTGATAGCATCTAGCACCTGTTTGGGAATCAAAAAGATTGTAGCCCAGTACGAGTAGAGAGTGAGAAGTACAAAGTTTACCAATTGAACTCTAGCAGCATAAGACAAGTTCCTAGTGCCCCAAGTTTTAATTTTTGCCACAATTTTGTCAGTAAGAATCATGCAGTCCACCTTAGACATTTTCTTGGATGAAATATTCACCCTAAGATACCTTAAAGGAAGCACCTACTAATGAAAGCCAGTCAATCTGCTAATATGTTGAACATCCTGATCCTTTATATTGCAAGTGTAAAAAGTAGTTTTACCAGGGTTAGCCACCAATCCAGAGGCTGAGGAGAATGAAGCTAGAGCTTTGAACAATAACATGAAAGAAGAGGTATCACCATGAAAAAATAGCAGCAAATCATCAGCAGAAATCAAATGTTGCAACTTAAGAGCTCTACATCTGGTATGGAAATGGAAATTTGCTTTAGTTGCCACCATAGTCAATAGTCGAGACAAATAATCCATACTAATTACAAACAGTAAGGGAGACATAGGGTCCCCTTGTCTTAGACCTTGCTTGCTTGGGAAAAAGCCTTGAGTCATACCATTAACACAAATGGAAAACATATGAGAAGTTACACATTCCATGATCCAGCCAATAAACCTCAAAGGGAAACCCAGAGCTTCTAGCATATGCCTCAAAAAACCCCAATTGACATAATCATAAGCTTTCCTAATGTCTATCTTGATCAGACAACTAGGGGGGCTAGATTTTCTCTTATACTTATACACCAGATCTTGAACAATACATATATTGTCAACAATATGTCTCCCCTTAACAAAACCAGCCTAAGGAGTATGGATGAGCTGGGGAAGGACCACACTCAATCTTGCAGCAAGCAATTTAATTAGTAATACATTGTATAATGTATTACAGCAGGCAATAGGCCTGAATTCACTCACATGCCTAAGGTGAGACACTTTAGGAATGAGAGTGAGTTTGGTGGCATTCAGTTGCTTAAGCAAAGAGCCCAAGTGAAAGAAATCCAACACAACCTTCACAACATCCTCATTGACCACATACCAAGCTTCCTTGAAGAATCTACTCCCATACCCATCAGAAATAGAAAAAATGCGCTTCTAACTTCCTTAGGAGAGAAATCACTACACAATGCATCAACCTGAGCTGTAGAAAGAACCTGCCCATAAGAGATGACTTCAGGTAAGAGGGGAGTGACTGCATGCTCTTGCCCCAAAAGAGCACTATAAAACTCCTCAAAAACCTTAGCAACAGTGTCACGGGTGTCCTGGTTTACTCCATACAGATCAATAATATGATGCACAATATTATGATACTTTCTCAATTTAATAGCTTGGTGAAATACTCTTGTATTCTCATCTCTAAATTTCAGCCAATGGACTTTAGCATTCTGTCTTATCATCTGATCATTGTCTTTTTTGAGAGCAATGTAACTCATCCTGATATCCCTCTCTACTTCATTCAAAAAAGGATCCTGACGATATCTATGTAATGCCTGCTGAGAACATAACATGTCATTATAAACTCTAGCTTGCTTAGCCTCCAACTCAGAATAATAAATAGAATGAAGCTTCTTCAAATCTTGTTTTAGCCTTTTCAACTTCTTATAAACCACAAACATAGGGAAACCTTTGAGCTTCTCACTCTATCTATTATCAACTATCCCCAGGAACTCAGGATAAGATGTCCATTGGTTAGCAAACTTAAAAGCCTTCATAGAACAAGAAACCTGGTGCTCAAATTGTATCAAACAGGGGTAGTGATCCATAGTCCCTTTAGGCAAGAAAGTAGCAGTAGCATGTGGCATAGCATCAATCCAAGAAGGATTCACCATAGCTCGATTTATTCTGGTAAATACCTGATCAGACCCTAGTTGTTTATTAGTCCATGTGAACACACACCCAACTGACAGAAATGCACACATATCTGGAACCCCTCTATTTTAGTAGGCAAAACTAGAGACCCAATCCTTTCATTCGAATATAGTACATTATTAAAATCCCCACAAAGCAGCCATGCATCTGTAGAATAGAGCCCAATGAGCTTCTCCCAAAGTTGCAGCCTTTCTGAAGGAATATTAGTACCATAGACCATAGTGAGCCAAAACCATTACCAGTCCCAATATGCTTCACCTTCATATGAATGAATTGAGGATCCATAGAAACCACCTCCACCTCAACACAGAAGCCAACCATATGACTAGAATCCTTCCCCCTTTACAAAGAGAGAAATTCAAAGTACAACACCAGCCTTCACACATATTCTGATAGACAGCAGAAAAATTATTAGATTTTAATTTTGTTTCTAATAAACCCATCAACCCAATTCTATTACCATGCAAAAAGCTTTTAATTACTTTTTGCTTATTGGGGCCATTTAATCCCCTTACATTCCAAAACCCAACCCTATCCATGCCCCTGAGGGGACCTAGCATCACCAGTCTCCAGCATAACCTCGCCCACATACAAATGCTCTAGGAGGYTAAGAACTTGATCATCCTCAAAGATCCCTGAAGTGCCCAAGTCTTTTGGTGGAACCACACTCTACTTACACCTTCTCTTATAGGTGACCTCCAGCCATCTAGCCTCCGGCACAATCCCAACACCATCCAAAGCATAGTCCTTACCCTCTGGCTGAAGCTGAACCTCAGCAGATGTAGAAGAAACAAGCCCCTTCTCTGTTTCAAGATCAACAGCCTTAAGCCTCCATATACCATACACACCATACAATCCTTAAGTACATGCCCTAATTTGTTACACTTGGTACATAGCTTGGGCTTCCATTCATATTCCACTGGTTGACAAACCACAACACCCTTCTCGTTTTTAAACTCAATGACATCATGCAATGGTGCATCAAAGTCAATCTCAATGAGAAAATGAGCAAAAGAAACTCTCTCCCTATTAGCAATGGTTGGATCCGGCCTTACAGGAGTGCTTACCAACTCAACAATCTTAGCTAGACATTGCTGCCCCCAGTACTTAACGGCAAGTCCTGGCAGTTTAACCCAAGTGGCAACTTTCTTCTTAATGGGTTTGGTAAAAGTCCCTCTCATCTTCCCAAGGTTCAATGACAATTGGCTTCTTATCAATCATAAGGGTAGTAGTATCAAAAGCTTTCAAGGCAGTCTCACAATTAAGAAAACGTACAATGAAAACCCCTCTCCTAACCAAAATCACTTTGTCTACATTATTCGACCCCTAAATTCTAAGAGCAAAACCCTCAAACACTTTAGGATGTGGAGGAGGTCCCAATACAAAGCATACAACAGCAAGTTGCTAATAGGCAATCTTATCTTCAACATTATTCACAGTCAATTTCAAAGTAGAAGAAGGATTAGCATGAGGCAACAATTCAGGCACATCACTAGCATTAGACACTTCATTAATAGACTCAACAATAGCCGCAACATCAAAATCACGCATCAAATTAGTCGAACTAACACATTCAGTTGGAACCCTAGAAAACAGAGCATGAGATTGGTTAACAATGGCAGAGTTACCTCAGCTTGCTTAAGGTGCGTAAACCACTCATCCAATCTTGATTTCATTCGAGACCCTTCCACAAGCTCACGAATCGAAGCTTCAGGAGAAAGAATACAATCATGAACAACATCAGCAACTTAAAAATCCTCCAATTTCTTTGAGTGAGAAGACTCCGAAATCATCCCATTTGCTTTGCTTTGYCTCGCATTTCCTCCATTCTTAGACCCTTTGCCCTTTTTTCTTCCTGCCATGGCACCTGCGAAAGCGGAGAAGAAAACTAGAGAGAGAATCTTAGAGAGAGAAAACTATAGTTGTTGTCTTGTAGTTAATGTTGTTGGTTTTTGATTGAGGTTGTTGATCACTTATTTTGGTACATGCAGGGGATTGAAACTTCACTATACAATGTATGACCCAAAGTCCCTACAAGATATTGTGCAAGGTACTTGTGTAAGAATTTCAAAACTAAATACCCATGCCTTTTGATGTACAAACTTTTTTGGAATGTTGTGAATGCCTACTCTTCTTACACTTTAAAGAAAGCACTTGTACAAGTGCAAGCTTTTACTAGACTTAGGGCAGTCAAGTGGTTCAAAGACATAGGTCCAATGGATAGATGGGCAAGATGGCTATTTGTTCCAAGCCTAGAAAATGATGAAAATACAAATAATTTTTTAGAGAGCTTCAACAGCACCATTGGAGAAGATAGAAGCTATCCAATACTAACCCTGTTAGAAGGTACATTATGATAGTTCATTTGTGTGTGTGATATGTCAAATGCAAAAATTTGGATGTGTGTGGTCTAACTATTGCATTAATTTGTATGTATGATTTGTATCAATTCAGGAGTTAGGAGAATAGCAATGGTGAGACAGGCTACTAGGTAGCAGCTAGCTGGGCAGTGGCCTAATGATGGGATTTGTCTCAATATCATCTTCCAAGTTAGGAAACTAACCAAAGACTCTAGGACATGCCAAGCCTTTCCATCTGGCAGAACTGCCTATGAAATTCATTATGGAGGGCATGGTTGCCTATTTCCATCAATACTAGAACTTGTCTCTGTGGCAGATGGCAACTGTCAAGAATCCCATGCAAATATGACATTAAGGCAATACTGTCTAAAGCTAGAGACCCTATGCATTATGTGAGTGAGTGGATCTATGTGGCCAAATATAAACAAGCTTATAGTGGAAACATTATTCTTATCCCAGATCAAGAACACTCACCAGATGTTCCTGATGTGCCTGTGCTTATACCCCCACCCATGAAGTGAAGTGTGGGAGGCCTTCCAAAAACAGAAGGAGAGAAGAAGGAGAATAGAGGAATTTAAAGAGGAGCTCTACAATCACATGTAGTAAATGTGTATCAACTGAACATAATTATTTAACCTGCCAAGGAGGGCACACAACAAAGGAGAAGACAGTTGGACAAGGACCATCCCAAGTGAAGAGTGTCAAAAATAAGGGGAGGATCGAATATCTAAGATAAACTAACAGCCAATGCAATCTACCCAAGAGCATTGTCATTGATTGACATGATGATTTCAGGAACACATGATTAGTGTGAGGTGACCAAGTAAACTCAAACCAAGAAACAACTTCAGCACCTAGCACTTCAAGGAAAAGAAGGAACATTGGTAAAAAGAAGGCAACAACCACAGAAGATGACAACATGATTGATATGATGCTCTCAAGATCTCAACTATTGCAGACTTAAGAGTCTCAAAACTAAGCAATTACCCTATTACAATAGTTATTTCGTTTCTAGGTAGTTTTTTCTCCATTTGTAAACTATTAATAAGTCTTTTGTTAGTTGCATACAACTTTACTAGTTGCAAACTATTTCAATGTATTGTGTTTTTTTAGCTGTAGACTACTTAATTACAAACTAATTGAATGTCAATTATTTTGGTACATTAAGAGTGTTATGTTATTTGAATGTTTTGTCATTTTGGACAACTACTTTCGTTAGTATTTTGTTGTACAACAACAAAGGGCAGAACTCTTTTTACATCAATGTTACACAGCTTTGGCAATTATACAATTGTTGTCAATGGTTGAATTGAATCAAGTGTTTAATACCACGGTAAGGAGTTGTGTTAATGAAACCATAGAAAATAAATTAAAGTAAACATTAATAAACAAAGGAAAACAAACTTACATTTCATAGATTGATAATTGCATTACAATCATAGATTACATAGCTCTACTAGTTCATCACCCTAAACAAACATGAACCACAAATACAAGTTCGACTACAATTTCATGATAATTGCAAAGCAAAGAAGCAGTAGTAAAACCAATTTAACAAATTCCCGAACAGAAGCATCAACCACTACAACTTTCTCCTTCAATTGCACCATCCCCTTTTCACAAAATCAATTCCCTAATAGAAGCATCACTTTTGCACCATCCTTTACTAATCTTTTGATTATCAGCCTTATTACCACAAACCATTTTATTAGGACCAACCCAATCAAAGAACCCACAAACATCGCATCTCCAATAAGTTTTCCTAGGGTTTCTACTTGACTTAGAAATATGCAACTTGCAATCCTTGCGAGGCCTGCAATCACACTTTGGAGCAATAAAATCCCATTGGTAATTTGAATCGTAAGAAGATTAAGGAAATTTAAGAATCATATAACCAATAGTTAACCCAAGGATAAGAAAAATATTAGTATAGGATACTGCTAATAAAAATATTAGTATAGGATGCTGCTAATAAGATTGTGATAATTTAGGAAGACATATAAGACGCTTCAAAAGTTAGGATACAACTTTGAATCCGTAAAAACTCAGGGATATAACTAAGAAAAAACCAAGTTTTCAAAAAAAATTTAATTTGTATGACTTTCATTGAATGACATAGTCTTCCCTTTATTCCTACACACGCACACACACACACACACACACACACACACACACACACACACACACACACACACACACACACACACACACACACACACACACACATGATCAAATGAGAAGTGTGAGAAACTATCTTAATTTATTCTTGATTTTGAATGGATGGTCATGATTTATTTCACCAAATAAGTAAATGTGCATAATTTTATACATGAATGTGCATAAATTTTGGAGAACCAATTTTTCATTAATAATTAACGCCAAGTTCACAGAGTTAACAAATATAGTGGGTGAGGATTTTTATAATAAACAACCCATAATTCAGGGGTGTGGGTAAGAAAGGAAAAAAAGGTGAGCACAAATGAGAAACCGTAAGACTTCATGGCATAAAAGAGAAAAAAAACCCTTTATTTTTTGTTTCTTTTTTTTGTAACAAACTGGTTAATGATATAATGTATAAACTAGTAAGTTAGT
This sequence comes from Bassia scoparia, assembly GCA_008642245.1. NCBI lineage: Eukaryota > Viridiplantae > Streptophyta > Magnoliopsida > Caryophyllales > Amaranthaceae > Bassia > Bassia scoparia. Next base: position 63,764 of record SNQN01000669.1, read on the forward strand.
ACTCCCTCCGTTTTTTATTACTTATTTTATATGCAATTTTATTAGTTGTTTAATTTTCCTTTTTATAATTTTTTAATTAGAGGTTTCATTACTCTTTTTGGAGGATTATTTGTAAGGTTTAATTAACAACTTGTTACTAATTAGTAGTACCACGCTACTCGTTTCACATAAATTATCGTACTTTGTACTTTGCAAAAGTTAAATTGAAATTCTTTGTAAATTCTTTTATAAACTAAATTAAGCATGTATCAGTAGTGAACGGTCGAATGACCCTTAAATTGAGATGCTACTCCACTAGATTCTGGTGCATTTCCATTCTAAAAATCTTGAGTCCACTCTAGCTTGTGATTCAAACCATAGCTAAAAAGTACTACGAATTACTTTCTTCATTTTAATTTTTTTTTTTTTTGCAAAACATTGACTTGGTAATCTTTGGAGATGTAGAAGGGAAAACGGGGAAAAAGGAGACCACATTTCCCAAAAATAAATGATGTTATTAAATTGGAAACCCCGTTATTAGAAAGTGATGCACTTAAATTAAAATGGAGGAAATGTAATAAGGTTAGAATTTTGATGTGTTGATTTGATATATATAGTTTTTCCCTTCATTCTCTTGCTAATTTGCATGGTTTTGGCTTTCCCTTCATTAATTAGCATGCTTTGGTTTTAATTCAATTCATAATTTGGCAATTTATCGAATTCCTATTTGATTGTTCTTCGTATTAATTAATTTTGTAGGGCCCGACTTAATTGCTTAATTACATTAGTCACGATTCTCTGGATCTAGCTAGTGATTGCCACTTAACACAATATCTACGTCAATAGGTAGAACGAGACTATCCTCTGTCGAGAGATATAGTTAGGAGTAATTCTATGGTTCATTCGATTCAAGAAAACTTTGATCCTATTCGATTGCGCCTTGTTGTGAATTGTTGATACCCAATTATTGTTGTTATGTTGCTATAGTGAACCATATCTCTGGACTTAATTTTCATATAGTTAATTCATAATAATTCTTTGCTTTCCTTAGTTTAGTAGTTAAACTATTATTAAAAGGTCGTTTATTAATTCGATTGCTTTTAATTGATTAGTAATATAATTTGTTAGTTCTTCGTGGATCGACCCTTTTACTAATAGCTACATTAGTTGGTTTTATTAGGTATTTTTGATAGGTACGCGATAAGCCTGTCAAATTTTGGCATCGTTGTCGGGGAAGCGACATTGCTTTGTCTTGAAGAGCAATTCGTTGTTCTTCGAAACAGAACTTACGGTCGTTGTAGTTTTCTTTAGTTTATGCACAGGAACTTTAGGTCTTGGGATTTGATTCCATGCAATCTCGAGGTGGAGCGAACGTATCATAGGTGAAAGAACTTTGTTGGGCGACTTGACTTTTTAGAATTCTCTCTTTTGCAGCGATTTTTCGAATCTTTTGTTCGAAGTTGTTTGCAAAGAAGGGTAGTTTCATTCAACAAGCAACAAAATTATTCATTCCTACCATATTCATATTGATCTAGAAGAGAAGGTCGCACGGGAATGTAGTCTCATAGATTACTCTCAACTAGGCCAGAGTGAGATTCTGAAAGGTTTCGGGATGCCTGATGTTGAGGCAACAAATTTTGAACTTAGGCCTGTGTTGTTAAATATGATTGAGCGCAATCATTTATTGGAGGAAATGCACTTGAAGATCTATCTCAGTTTGCTCATCTCTAACTTCCTTCATTATTGCGCTACTATTAAGCAGGCTGGAATCATGTGGGATCAGATTTGTGTCATGTTATTTCCGTTCTTATTGTGTGATAAGGCACGATTGTGGCTGACCACTCTTAATCCGGCTACTCATAAGACTTGGAATTAGTTGGTTCTTGCTTTCTTCAAGAAGCACAATTGAGAAGTGAAATCACTAATTTTGTGCAGTCTAGACGTCTAGTGATGAGACTTTGCATGAAGCATGGGAGCATGATGAGCCTAAGTTAGAGTTTTTAGTTTCTTAATAATGCTTTGTGTATGTAACTTAGGCCATTTTCCTTAGTGTTTACATTACTTTGAGCTTTAGGTGAAGTTTAGAGTTTAAAATGTAAAACTAGTTTAAATTACATCATTTGGAATATTTGGCTTAAGAACATGAACAAGTGAAGGAAGAAAACAAGACTTTGGTGCATCCAATTGCAGAAGGGTCAACTTAAAATGCTTATGTCTTCCAATATACAAATGATCTTGAAGTGATTCAAATTGGAGGTTGTAGATCACTTCCAGAGCTTTCCAATGATAGGTCATAATCTTATATTCCTCAAGAATTGGAAGAGTTATGCCTTCTTTAGTCCGAGATGGTCAGTATGAGCATGACAATGTGCGACTCACGCATTTGCTTTGTTCTGGATTCAAGTTTCTACATCCAATGCGCGACACACTCCTTAAAAAAATCGACTTTTGCCCCTGCTTTCTAGCCTGTTTTTCTGCCGACATAACCCACTTGCACCTTGTACTTGTTATTTTGATCTTTGCCTTTTCTTATGCATTAATGTTAAGAAATTTTTGGATGTTCAACTTGTTCCACTTGCTCTTGTTCCTTCCCCACATGCACCTAGCTTGTAGTGATGATCATCTTTTCTTTCTCTTCCTTAGTTAATGACTTAGCTCATGGTGATCATCTTTTCTTTTTGGGATTTTCTATGAAATACCCTTGAGGTTTTGCGTTTTCTACTATATACCCCTACAAAAAATTTCGTCTACAATATACCCCTAAGGTTTGATACCTTTTTACAATATAACCTTAATGGTTAAATTTAACTAAACATAAGGTTATGTGTAACCTTTAAAAAACCCGATTTTTTTTTTATAAAAAAGCAGTGACTACTACTCCCACCACCCACTCCCACTCCACCAATCCTCTCACAACTATTAAAGGTTAAGCTTGACTAATGGTTTTATAAACATTTTGTTATCACGTAGAAGGGTATCAAATTTTAGGGGTACATTGTAGAAGAATTTTTTTTGCATGGGTATATCGTAGAAAACCCAAAAGCTCAGGGGTATTTTATAGAAAATCCCTTTCTTTTTCTTTCTTTGTTTATGTACAATAATGTAACACTTGCTCCACTTGAATTCTCATGCTCTATAAATAAAGCATGAGATGAACATTTGGAGGGGATGCTTGAACGCTTCTAGTTCTTTATCTAATAATAACTAGTATAATTTTTTCCTCTCTTTGCTGCTCTTTTTGTTCTTCATCTAGTTCTTCATTTGGAAAGGTGGTAATCATGGTCTTAACTAAATTTATGTAAGAATCACTACTTCTCCTACACTCTTTTACTTATTGTCTAATTTTTGTTTTATGTTATGATCTAAAACTTACCTTAATTAGGTGTACAACTAGTTAATGAAAGTTGATGGTTTAAAGCTGGTTTTTAGAAATGCAAGCAAATTCTTGGTAACCTTAATCATTGAAGCAACCAAGTTCTCTGAATTCAAATTAGTCTTCACTAATTAAACTTAGCAAAACAGACTAATTGCAGCATAGTAAAATTGACACTTTACCGAGTGGTTCATTTCGTTTAACTAAATCTTAGTTTAATTGAAGTTGGGAAATTAGCAATGAGTTTACTCAATTAAGCTTGTTAATTGTTTAAACTTTGTAAACTTTATTTTAGTGTTATTGTTTAAAGCTTGTTTAAGTTGATTTCATTACTATTATAGCTTTGAGTTTTGGATTGAGTCTTTTTGCTTGGAAAATACTTGTTTGATAGTTAGAATTAGGTTATTGCGCTTGACTCAACTTGATTATTTGAGGAGTCTTCACTTGTTTGGAAGTGAATAATAGGTTTATTAAAGTTTACAAAATAATTAAGTGAAAGTTAAAGTAATTCAATAAGTAAACCTGTTTTGAGCATAATTTCCACCGGACCTATTTTATTTTCCATATTTATTTTTTGTATTAGCTTAGTTTCACCACAAAACCCCCCATCTTTGTTCTTCATGTTCAATAAAATGAAAGTATTAGCTCAGGTTAAACGGATGAAATGAGCCATGACACCGACCTCGTTCCCCGCGTTCGACAACCCCCACTGATGCTACAACGAGGTTTTTATTTGTCAAAGAGACACGAAAAACCTCTTTGTTAGAGCACTAAGGATTTTCATAGATTATGTCCCCATCATGGTTTGGAGAAATGGTTGTTGTTCTAGACATTCTACAATGGATTGAATAGTGAATCTCGTACTATTCTAGATTCGGCAGCGAATGGGAGGTTTAGGAATCAAATAGTTAATGTTGGTTGGAATCTGATTGGGGAGATGTCTAATCATATTGTACACGATATGGCAATCCTCAAGGTGTGGAGAAGAAAGGCGACAAGCATGAGGTCAGTCAAATCACTTTGTTGGTAGCTCAAGTGGCTGCTATGAGGCAAAAGCTGGATGGTATGCAAATTGGGCATGCCAATCAGTTTGTTTCTGTTTCAATTGTAACTSAGCCGAATGAGATCTATTGTGATAATTGCGATTTGATGGGCCACCTAGCTCAAGGGTGTCAAAGTCCGACGGAGCAATTGAATGCATTTCAAACGTATCGTAATAATGATACGTACTCTACTACTTACAATGAGGGCATGAGAAATCATCCGTATATATCTTACAAGAGTATGAATGTGCTGATTCCTCCCTTAGTTCCACAGTTTCAGCACCAACAGTATCAAGCTCGCTATAAGCCACCTCATGAGAAAAAAACAGTACAATTTGCTACAACAACAACAACCTCCAACTATTGATCCTGTAATTACTGAATTAAAGAATATAATGCTACAGTAGCAAAAATCTATGATGCAAATGCAATATATGTTTGGTTCGATGTTCGGGACGATGCAAGAAAAGCTTGGTTCGATGTTGAAGGATATTCAATCATTAAATGTGCATACAAAACAGTTGGATATACAAGTAGCGCAATTGGCCACTTCTAATGCACAAAGGAAACAAGGAGTTTGTCCATCACAATTTACTTAACCTATGGAAAGTGTTAATGCCATCACACTATGTAGTGGCACTATTTATGATGGGGTATCAATGCCCAATGATGAGGTTATGAAGGAGAGCACGAAAGATGATGTTGTAGAGTTTAATGATGCTAAGGAGGACGAAGCTCAAAAGGAAGAAGATGATGTAGTGAAAGCGCCTCATATAGTGGTACCTCCTATTAGGCTACCTTTTCCTACTCGAGCGGCAATGCACAAGTTAGATCATATCTTCGTAAGTTCATTGAAGTTGTGCAACGATTAAAGGTAACAGACCCTTTTCATGAGTTGATATCTCATGTTCCTTCCTATTCTAAATATTTGAAAGATATATTGATTGGGAAGCAGGCATTCAAAGAGGTGGAGACTATAGCTTTTACTGAAGAATGTAGAGCGATTTTGCAAAATCAGTCTCCACCAAAACTGAAAGATCTTAGGAGTTTTTTCACTTCCATGTATTATCGGTCATTTATCTTTTAATAAAGCTTTATATGAATTAGGGGCTAGTGTTATTGTCATACCTTTGTCTGTGTGCCAAAATTTACATTTGGGAGCTCTTAAACGTACTAATACTAACTTACAAATGGATGATCAAACTACGAAATGCCCTTTAGGTGTATTAGAGAATGTCCCAGTTAAAGTGGGTACATTTTTTATCCCTGTCGACTTTCTTGTGCTTAATGTTGTTGAGGACTTACATGTACTTGTAATCGTAGGTAGACCTTTCCTTAATACGGCGGGGGCTATCATAGATGTGAAAAATGGACAACTTAATTACTTTGAATATGATAAGGTGACATTCAACTTGGCTAAAGAGTTGGGAAGTCCTATGCTTGAAGATTCATGTTGTAAGGTTGATGTTATTGAGCATGTTAACCCGCCTCAATCTTGTTTTCGAGATCCTCTAGAGGCGACTCTTTGATCAAAGTATTTTCAGGTACAAGTGATCATGACATGTGAGTTACGACTTGTGAATTTCATGTAGAGTATAAAGTGATGCTGGACAATTCAAGGCTTAAAATCTTTCCCACAAGGTTAAAGTCGGATGTCGGTGAGCTTGGTTATGTGGAGGAAATGGATGCGAAGCCTGAAAAAGTTTAAAGTCCATAAACCACATCTCGTTTTACACCATAGAAATGATATAGTTGGCCTTATGGAGATTTTATATCTTCAAGAGCCACCTCATGTCAGTTGATCAAAATCGAAGTAATTCGTCAGGCTTGCGACGTTAAAGAAGCACTTTGCAGGAGGCAACCCATAGCTTATTTCTTTTTAGTTTAGTTTGTTAGCTTAGGAGTAGCTTAGAATAAGTGCTTTTAGTGAGGAGAGTGTGAGGGATTAACGAAGATTCTTGCTAAGTGTGCAGGTACAGGGTGTGAACCGATCGATTCAGGCCTTGTATGTTTGGAATATTCGATCAAATGCGCTAGGCTATGGAAATTGCATGAGGATTTAAACCAATCGGTTTAGGTTAAAACCGATTGGTTCGGCTGTCAGTTTGCCTGAACCGATCGACTGTGTGGTGTGAGGTGAATTTAAGGAAAAATTATGAATCGATTGGTTTCGAGAGTTTTTAAGCGGAAATTTCAAATTTCTCCAAATCGGATAAAAAAAAGTTGTGTTTTCTGACTAGAAACAACATTCTAAGAAGGACCCACTACTTGTAGTGGGCACCATCTTATTTTAGCCAAATTTGGCTCAAAAAGTGGTTTTTCGGGAACCACTTTTTGTTTTTACTCATAGAAAAAACGCCATAAATGAGTCCGATCTTTCTTCCTCCTTCATTCTTTCCACCTTGGATGGATATGCGCTTGATATACTTCATTTCTCCTGCACTAAGGACATTGCAGAGTTCGACTTGGGTATGTAATTTGTCAAGCGCATTCTAATTGTTTGAGGAATTCTTTTATTGCTTTCTAATGTAGATTTCATTGCTTTCTTAAAAAAGGTTATGGTTTGTACCATTCATTAGGAGTGGGAGTTTACTTGTAACCAAAAAAATGTATTGCTTTCTTAGATTAGTGTAGGACATATTATTGATTATCCTCCTTATGTATATATATTCTCTTGAAAAGCATGTATCCCTGTGTCCCATTGTGAAAATTTGTGATGCTTGAACTTGACCTTAGTGAAGTCGTGGTTACTTTTCTGCTTCCTTGATTGTATTTGATTAGCATGACTGAGCTTGATGTATTATCTTTGAATGAGGAAGAATTGAACTTGTGAGGATTTGAGCCTAATTGTGTTGATTATTTTCATTTCTTTCTTGTGTGATAGTTCCTAGTGCGTCACTAACTCTTAATCTTGGCTTGGTACTGAATAATTTTGTCATTTGTTGAGCATGATAGGAGGCTTCATTTGTTAGGAGTCGTGCTACATGTTTAGAACATCCCATTACTCCCTTGATCCCTAGATTTGAGCCATATCCCATTCTTTTCATGATGAACCACATTACAAGCCAATTTATCCTAGTTCGTATAACCCAAGTCTAGCTTGGGGGAGCATATGACTTGGTTCATGTGTGGTGCTATAGTTTGATTCGAGTTAGAGTTCTTTGGAGTGATTGTATGTTGGTTTGTCAACTCTTAAGCTTGTTGTGTTATCATCCTCTTTATCTAGTCATCTTATTGCAAGGCAAAAGTGTATGTAATTTGTTAAAAAAATCCCAAAAAAACCAAAAAAATGATTCAATTTTTTTAATAGTTCAATAATGGCTTTGTAATTTGTATAGTTCCTAAGTTGATGATGATACATTATGATGATGGGTTCGAATGTTGGATAGTTTGGATGGTTGAATTTGGAGTCTTTTGAAGTTGTGTTAGCCATACTACTTGGCTATGTGCTACTTTTGTTGAATGTTCCTTTGAGCTAGGCTTTTCACTCACATTTCCAAAAGTTTATCCTATCCTTAATCCAAGCCTTATTACAAGCTATTAAAAGACCTCACTTGATATACATTTGTACATATGTGTCTCCTAGATTGAGTACCTTGCCAAGGTTGTTGAATTTGTTCATGCATTTCGAGTCGACTTGTAGGTTGAGTGCTATTGCTAACCCTTTCAAACACATGAGTATTGGTGAGATGGGAGGGTGTCATTTAGTGATTTAGGCTACAAAAGTGGATTCATGTGCACATCTTATGCATATGTGGGGTGCTAAGTGAACGGGTTTATTTTTGACCCACCACAAGAGAGAAAAGTGCCACTAGCAAGAAGTCCTTCCTTGATTCCTATTCTCTCTATTCTTGATGATTCATGCTCATGGATAGGCATTGGGTCACTTGGGATCATTGGTTGGGGAATTGATCATGAGCATTTGTGATGTTGCTTTTATGGGGTGACACATGCTTGAATTGAGATCTAGATGAGCTTGCTTGAGGACAAGAAAGAGTTTGGCTTTAGGGAGTTTGATATGCAGTTTTTTCCCCACATTTTCTTTCTAATATGCATGGTTTTGGTCTTCTCAAGGCCCTCGTTGCTACTAATATTGATTGTTTAGTGTTTCGATCAGTTTTAGGTTCTATTCATGCTTTTTTAATTAATCTTGGGATGTTTTAGAGCACTACAAAGCTTTAGGAGAAGTAGCATGGAGCTTGGATTGACGCGACAAAGGAATATGATTCTCGTTAGGTATTAATATTGTCACTTGTCCACTCTTTGTCCATAACTCACTTTTGGTACTTTGGATTGATGCGATTTGAATTGTGTTAGAAATTAGACTTAAAGTGATTTGAAACGATAGGTCATATGATTATATTGGATGTCCAAAACTAAAAATATGGCTCTCGGAAGATAGGCCAATGAAACTGCTGAGACTAGGGCTGAGCAGCAGTCTGGTCTGGACCTGAAATTGGATTGGACCGGACCTTAATTTGGACCAGACCGGATAACCAATTTTGGTCCAGGTCTAGGTCCATAAAAATTTAGAATTTCGGTCTTCCGTTTCGTTTCGGACCGGTAGACCGAATTCTTTGTATACATATAGTATATTTTAAGCAAATGTTAGTAAAGTTGAATCACTTCATTCACTTTGTGTGTTACACTTTTACTACTTTTACTGACATAGTGATATCAACTTTCTTCATCAAAAAAGAGACTTCACTACTCACTTCATTCACTTCCAAAATCCAAAATACCAAAACCATAAAAATCCCCACTCACTCACTCAGATCATTCAACGCTCCTCTACAGCTCCTCCACCGCCACTACTCTTCTACGCTCCACCGTCGCCACCTAGAAACAGCAACCAACAGCATCGCAACCAGTCCAGCTTTATCGCCACCTGGCAGCAACAACCAGCAGCATCGCAACCACTACAACGACACTAGTCCAGCTTCGCTGCAGCGCCACACCGCCGCCACCACCGTCGTACCTTTTCACTGTATCTTTCACTCTTTATCTCTGAAGATGTATAGTAGATTTGCAGGTTTTTTACAATTAATTATTTAATTTCAGTTTGAATACATTTGGAATTGTTATTTTGAATCTATAATTTTGTGAATGTGTAATTTTTATTATTATAAAACTAATTATGTGTTACTATTGTTATGAAATTTCTCTGTAATTGTTTATTTGTTGTTCTTGAGTTGTTATTTATTCAATTCAATTCACTGACAACTTGTTTCACATTTTTTTTACATTTCTTATTTTTAATTGATTTTTTTCAAATAAAATAGCAAAAAAGTTAAAAAGGAAAAAAAAACAGGTCCAACAGGTCCAGTCCAGGTCTTAACCGGAATTTTCAGGTCCCGCCCAGGTCTGGACCAGAATTGATTTAGGTCCGGTCTAGGTCCTAGTTTTTTTAAATTCCGGTCCAGTCTAGTCCGGTTCTGGACCGGTGCTCAGCCCTAGCTGAGATAGTGTACTAACAGATCGATTTGGCATTGAACGGATTGGTTCAGCTGGTCTAACCAACTGGTTTGAACATGACCTAATCGATTAGGACTCGATTTTGGCCGGTTATTGATTGGTTCATTTTGGCTTTTAATTGGAGGGATATATTTGTAACTTCTAGCTCATCTATCTTAGGAAAAAGTTTTATTTAAGGAGGACATATCCTAATTTGTAGAAAGGCTTCATTTTATTAGATTTTAGTTTAGATTTCAATTACGTATTCTCTCTCAATAAACCCTAGTTCTTAGTTTTCAACAAAATTTTGCAATTCAATAAAGTCCATCATTCATTATTCTTCATTTCTTTGAGCGCTTCGGTATTATTCAATCTCTAGTCTCTTTTATTATTGTAGTTATTAATTTGTTTCTGCTTTTGATTATGTTTTCTCCAATTATTGTTATGTTTATTAATTACAATATGTTTGAGTAGTTTAGTTTCTAGGTTGATTGGGGTTCTATGGCAAATTAATTAGCATGATTTGGGTTTAATTTAATTCGTAATTTGGTAATTTATCGAATTCTTATTTGATTGTTCTMCATGTTAATCAATTTCGTAGGGCTCGACTTGATTGCTTAATTAAATTAGATATAAGTCTTTAGATCTAGCGATTGAGACATAATACAAGATCTATGTCGATTTGTAGAATGAGACTATCCTAGGTCGAGAAATACGATTAGGACTAGGTCTATGGTTCATTCGATAAGGGAGAACTTTGATCCTGTTTGATTGTGTGACGCATGAGCTGTTGATTAATTATCTTGCAATATTAGTTTAGGTATAATTAATTTATCTATCTTAGTTTTATTAATATTAGCTTATTATTTGTGAGATTGATTTAGTCAATCCTTGATGTGCACGAATAATAAAAGATAGTTTAGAATTTTAGGTTAGGATAAATATCTTTAGTTATCTTATTTCCTATCATATAATTAGTATAAGTAGGAACTCGATTATTGTCAATTATTCGTTCAGAGTTTTAATAAAATTTCAGTTTGTTTGTTTGCTTAAAACATTCGTTTATTTTCTTGAGTTGGTGGAATAATTCCTGTAAGCTCAAGTGTCGTTGTTGTTGTTAATTTGTGGGTGGATTTATCCTGTAAACAAATTAATAATCGCAATATTTGTTAATCAACTAATCACCAAATTTCATTCAAAATAATCGATAATTAAATTACTAAATTTAAGCAATTCTCACGCATCATTGTGCCTTGTTGTGAATTGTTGATACCTAATAATTGATATTATGCTACTACCGCGATAGTGAACCATAGCCATGGACTTAATTGTCATATAGTTAATTCATAATAATTTCTGCTTTCCTCAGTTTAGTTAAACTATTATTCAAAGGTCGTTGATTAATTCAGATGCTTTTAATTGATTAATAATAAATTGTTGCTTCTTCGTGTACATTAGTTGGTATTATTAGGATTTTTTGATAGGTACGCGATAAACCTGTCAAATTTAACTTACTTACAAGCATTAAACCACCTCTTCTTTTGAAATTTTATTTGAAATATCATACAATTTAAATTGTGTTGGCATACTTTTGTGTATTACCAAATCTATCCTTGTGTTTTGCCTCATGTCACAATGAATTGCCCCCGCCACTAGGACCACTGCACCCTAACCCCACACAACCTGACCATCCATCCTCACGCATGACGCAGCCCATGAGCACTAGAGTAGATCTGGAAATAAAATTAAATATTTGCAATCGTATCCTAAATCATGAACCCTCAATGGGACGGTTAAGTTTCATAGGCTGATCCTCAAATTCAAGAAAATTTTAAATTCTTGAATTTTTAAAGCAACAGTGATAAAAGGGAGGAGGAGAAGAAGAAGAAGAAGAAGAAGAAGAAGAAGAAGAAGAAGAAGAAGAAGAAGAAGAAGAAGAAGAAGAAGAAGAAGAAGAAGAAGAAGAAGAAGAGAAGAGAGAGAAGAAGAGAAAGAAGAGAAGAAGAGAAGAAGAGAGAAAGAGAAGAAGAAAGAAGAAGAGAGAAGAATGGAAGAGAGAAGAGAAGAAGAGAAGTAGAAGCAGAAGAGAAGAAGAGAGAGAGAGAGAGAAGAAGAGAAGAAGAAGAAGAAGAAGAAGAAGAAGAAGAAGAAGAAGAAGAGTAATGTACGTAATGGGGATTTTGAGAGGAAGGGTAAAACGATCGATGTATAAAAATATGTGGGTGCTATTTGTAGTATTGTGGGTGGGATTTAGCTCATCTCATTTTGTAAATCAAATGTACACACTTCCACCCTTGGAGAGTTGGAGCCTGAGGGTAGTACATTGTATGACTACTCGAAGTATGTAAAAACTCGTTGCTACTTTCAATTCTTTTGAACTTATTTTTCGTTCAATTCAGTCCATTTTTAGCGAATACTTATAGATAGTACATGGCAAGACTACTATGCAACAATCATTGTTATTTACAATTTTTTAATTATATTTTCAGTTCAGCCTTATCCAAACGGACGGAGTCAAATAAAACAAATATGAAGACGAACAGGTCAAATAACATATATTTGAAAGATTTATAACTAGTGTTTAACGTTGTTTTGGTGAGTCTGTTTTTATTCTAAACTTTGTCAAGGATTAAAATACTATGATGTATAGTTTATATTTTATTATTTCCTCCATTAAGCTATGATACTTTGACCGAAAAAAGTGAGAACATTTTTTGTAATATATATGAAATAATCTAAAATTTATATGTTTGTAATTCAAACATCGAGATAAATCAAACAAGATTACATGACTATGCTTTTGTGTAGGTGTATAAAACTTAAGCAATCCAAAGTTTATACATGAATTATATCAAATTTTAATATCTTCCCTGTTTTTTTTATTCTTTTCATTTGCCGTTCACACTATTTATTCACCCCGTTTGACCATCGATTAATTGTTTCATATACATAAAAATTATTGATGTGAAATCTTGTTAAATTGGTTTCAAAAGCATTTTCCAAATGTATACAATTACAAAATTAAAGATGTGTTAAAATTTCACCGCAACAAGTCAACAACTCTGAAAAAGCAACTGAAGCAAGTAAAAACCGAGGAAGTATGTGAGCGGTGATGCGGTAATTTATGCACTCTTAGATTAATTTTCATACAGTATATTAATTTATTCACTATTTTCAGTGAATAACATGTATACATAGTGAAGTGCGGAAATGAACACAGAAGTGTCTGAATCGCTATTAGAAATATGTACTCGCAAACAGAGAGATTCAGTAAATACTGGACAGTGGTAGTGGAAAAATTAGGCGAAGATGAATGTCGTTGTTGTCATAGATAGCTAAGGATGTTGTGCCACAAAGGAGCCAACGCTTTTGAGGGCGACACATATCATACTTTCGTCATCATAATATAAAAAACACACAAAAGGATAAAATCAAAGGGACCCACTTATAAATGTCCTACAGTAAGTACTTGCTTAGAGCAAGGGCCCCACATTATGGTTACGAAACAAAAGCCACAAACCGGGGGCTGTTATTTCGATAACAGCGATTGACCTGAGTTGCCCAATCTCAGGGTTATATGGTCATTTCATGCGCTTATTGGAGGCCCTTTTCGTCTTTTCGTCCGTTGTTGTTTTACTTACTTGGTCATTGTTACCTTAAAGTGGCTGGCCCACTCACTTGTCCCTTTTGTTGGGTTCATCTCTGTAGCTGCTGGCAGGAAGGTGTTCGTCGGCGATATGTTTGATCGGAGTAAGCATTGTCGTGAATGAGTTATAATTGTCGTTAGATCTCTAATTTCGAATCTTCATGGTTTCTGCAGGTTAGTCATGGTTGTTTTATATGTTGGTTTGTTTTTTTTGTCTATATTTTATCATAGTTAGTTGAATCAGAGAGTTCGGTCTTGGCTTTGCATGTTTTCCCTCTGAATTTTTCGGGTACTGCAAATTATGTTTGATGAATAGTGGAATTGCCTTTTATTAGGGTTTTCAAAACTATAATTGAAGATTTTAGAAAACTCTAATTAGTGAATGTAATTGCAGGGAAACACCGGGGTCGTGGTCGCCCGAAGAAGGTTTGTTTTCGTGTTTGTAGGTAGTAAATCATGTATTGTGTTTGTTTTTGGTTGTTTGTTAAGTTTTTTGTGTTCGCTGTGTTTGAAGCCTTGTAAAAATGACGACGAAGAGGAAGATGGTAGGAGGCCTACAATCAATCGAAGGTGCTACACAGTAAGTAATATTTAGTGGATTAGGCTTTTTTGTGTTGTATTTTGTTACCTAATGGAATGTTTGCAGTAATAGAATGGTTAATATTTGAATTTACATGATTTTTATTAATTTTTATCTGTATGTATAATAATTTAGGACAACTCTTTAAGTTTTGGTGGTATCCTGAAGGATACTGGTGAGGTATTGAGGGCTAGACATCTTGATGGTAGGGATAACAAGGTATGTTTGTTAAAAAGCAATTTATGGTACTTGTATTTTTTTGTTAGGTTACACATGCGTGTTGTTTGTGTTAATTACTGTTGATGTATGATACTTATGTTGTGATAATCTTGTTGGTTTGGTGTCAGAAACTGATCATTAATTGTCGTATTGAGACCTTCGGTAGATTAATGGGTGACTTTGATGCAAGGAAGACACAATGGGTCAAGCATATGGGGATGTATTCTCTACGTCATTTTTTAGTGGTTGGTTGCTTACCCAGACGACTATGCTATTGGTTAGCCACTCGTGTGGATCCAGAGAACAAAGAGTTGCATAGTGTAGACGGAGTTCGTTTTGCTTTGTCTAGTGTTCAAGTTCATTGGATACTTGGTATTCCGATGAGTAAGTTGGAAGTCCCTAGGGACAAACTTGTGATGGAGTAGCTGACAAAGTGAGTTCAATTTGGGAGAAGTATAGCACGTATTCTGGTCGGACGAGGGGCATATTTAGGGAAACATTGTTTAGTGTCTTGGAAAGTGATGAAGTTGGTGAAATGGAGTTCAAGACTGTGTTCTTGCTTTATGTCCTTCGTGAGGTTCTATGCCCCACAACTTCTCCGCGCATATCTGTGAAATTACTCCCTGCTGTGACGGTTGCACAAGATGCTAGGAATTATGATTGGTGCTCCATTTTTTTACAGTACCTGTGTAAAGCCATTAGGTGTTTTGGGAAGAGGTTCTATCCGGATGGATTTTCCCCGGGTTGTGGAGGCTGCACTATATTTATAGCGGTTAGTTGTTGTTTTCTTAATTCTTTTCATTTTTTTGTTAGATATAATTTAATTTTGTTTTGTTGTCTTGTCTAATTTGAATTTGATTATTTGTAATAGATTTTCTATCTCGATAGGCTGAAAAGGCCTCCCAGAGATTGGTCTATTTGCCCTCGCATTAAGGTTTGGTCTGAAGCCGCTATTAATGGAGCTCTATCTTGGGATATTCTAGAAGGGGGCGACTTCGGGAGGCTTGGGGTGTGTTTGAGTAATTGGCTAGATATTTTTTTTCTTTTGAATCATGCACTGCACTGCTAATGTCCAGTCTTATGCAGTGTGTTGATGTGGCGTACTCGGAACCTCATCCTCTTGCTGCTAGAGATGGATTGCCTGCAAGTGTTGATGAAGGGCCTAACATAGAAACTGATCCCCGGCGTAGGGGACGGAAACGTAGGGGATTCGGTAGGAGCAATGGCAATCGTAAGAAGTGACAGAGAGGTAGTTTAGTTACTCATGTGTTGTTCTATTTGGATGTTGCTAGTGTGATTTTGGGATTTATTGTTGTTGCTGCTTGGTTCTAGGTGCTATTGGTGAGGAAGCGCAGGAAAATGATGGTTTGGGTCATCATGCGAATGTCGTTGAGGAAACGCGGGATAATGAYGGTTCGGGTGATCATGTCAATGTTGTTGAGTACCTGGTTGTCGACTTACTTGGCGATGATGTACACCACCTCGAGGCGAACCACGATGTGGCAACTAGCTATGAATGGCTGTCTGGTGGTGGTTCTAGAAATGGTGACCGGTTTTTTGAGATCCGTCGTAGTCCACCTAGTGTTGAGAGCCCTACAAACGAAGAAGATGTTGAGGGCCCTACAAACGAACAAGATGTAGAGGGCCCTAGAAATGAACAACATGTTGAGGGCCCTACAAATGAACAACTTGTTGACAGGCCTTGTAGTCCACCACCTAAGAAGGCACGAAATCCAAAGAACGTTGTCAATAGTCCACCATCTGAAGCACCATATGCAGAGAACGTTGTCGATAGTCCTACACTTAACGATGAACATCCGCATTCTCCTGCTTCCAACTCTGGTCAAGAACTCTTCAGCAGTCCACCCCACCCTCCTTGTAACCCAGATGAAGTGGTGGAGGTTCTTCTTAATTTGACATTGACACCTCCTCCCATCAACATTAGCTGCAAGGCTGTGGATGATAAGGCTTCGGAGTGGCATAGTCGGAAGTAAAGGAAAAGGAAATGTTCGGCAGCACTGACTTCTGATTATGTTCAAGTGTGGCTGCCAAGGGGTTTTACCCGATACCAGTCGAAGCTTGCATAGTTCGTCGTAATTGGAGCTGGTTTGGTAGGTTGTGATATGGAAATGTTGAAATGCGACGGAGTTGTTGCTACGATAAAGCAATGCGCTATTCTTGTACTGGATGATCCAGAAGTGGATGTTCATGTTAATGTAATTTTTATATTGCATGTGTTACTATTTAGAGAGTTGTGTCTTGCGTTTGGGTGATTTAAAGTTGTGATTTAACAGTGTTGTTTGTTTGTTCTTGGAGCAGTATGTTAGAGAAGCTGGGCTTTTGTATCATAGGTTGTGGGATGGAGTGTTTCCTAGTCATAGTATTATACTCAGTAGTTCCCCGTGTTACTAATTTCTGGTTTGTTGGAATGGTGATACGAAGTGGTGACTTAAACCTATTTTTTCTTTCAGTCGAATGTGTTGAACTCTGTAACTGGGACCTTGCCCGATGATTCGGCCACCCAATTTTTTGGAATGCGGTTTTTTGGAACAGCTCTGAAGATGTTGAATCTGGTATATGAATTGTTGTTTTAGTGACCGGATTAATGTGTTTTTTGGTAGTTGCTCATATCATGTATGGTGCAATGTCCATTGTAGATATACATACCTGTTTGCAGCGGCTGTCACTGGTGGTGTGCCATTATATCGTTGTCGAATGGTGAGGTCGGTGTTCTGGACCCTTTGGATCCCGTCAATGTTGTCGACAATCACCATGAAGAGGTCCTCAAACCGGTGTGCTCAGCTCACAAGTTTATTTCCCAATAATATTGTTAATTTTTTGATGCATATTGTTGATGGTTATTATTTATTTTTTGATTTTGTGTGTGTAGAAAAATGTTGTCGATGATTTGATTAAGGTGAACCACCCCTCATGCGATCTTAGAAGTTGCCTATCGTATAAGTGTTTCTCAGTCGAAATTATCCGTAATGGTGATAGCTTAGTGTCTTTATTATATTTTCTATTAGTGAGCATGGTTGGTTAGTGAGCATGGTTTGTTAGTGAGCATGGTTAGTTAATCTAATGTTGTTGTGTCTGTTTGTGTGGTTAAAGGTTAAGGTCGGGACTTGAAATGCTCATTGGCATAAAGCGTAGTGTGTGGCGTCTCGAGGAAGCTTTTAGTATGGTAATAGGTGTTCAAGTTTCTTACATGTTGAGTTGTTGATATGTTTAGTATCTTATACTGGGTTGATGACTTGCTTTTGTGGCAGGGTGAAACGAAAAAGGCTGCCTCGATGTTCCTTTGCGAAGATATAATGTGCATTCACAATGAGGTGAAAGACGATGTGCTCGCTGTGTTGAAGCAGGAAATGGATTAATAATGGAGTACAATGAATATATAAGTTTTTGGTAAGATTTTATATAGCACTAACGTAATGTAGTTTTTGGTAAGATTTTATATAGCACTAACGCAATCATAGAAATGCTACAATATTTTTTGCGTATCTAATGGGAGCCAATGGTTTAGGTTAGTTTGATACGTAGCAGTGATAATTTTTTTGTAAAATGCTAAGTGTATGGCTCCCCAATCTAATGAATACAATTAATATGAATTAGTGGATGAATAGAAGTAATTTAAAGAACTCCACTTCTTGTAATTGTGTACGTGCAGTAGCTAGAACCGTCTCTGAAAAATCTCTTATGTTTTCCTTCATGCAATTCCTTAATCATCACGTATGTCTTGGAGACGTATTTGTTCCAGTGTTGGCCGACTCCTGGATGAACTTGTTGCCCACTGGTCCAGAATGTGTCATGCTGTTGTGGACCGCGGTGTTCTACTGCAGCGTTTGTTGCTAAAACTGCAATTTTGTACCGCATTGCTATGGTCTGCAACCCAAAAGCAGCAGCCTTTAGTATTTGCGCTATTTCTTGAAATCCCATTTTGGTGTCCGGAAATTGGGAAGTGAAGAATCCGTATATGGAATCTATGATGATGACCTTAGTTGTTTTGCCCTTTAGCCTCTGTTCACGGAAATATGAGTCTAAGTTGTTTATAATTTGGATTAGTTCTAATGGAGTGGCACAACAAGAAAAACGTGCGCGGACGATCGTCGTTAGAGACCGATTTTCGGTCGCTAACAAACATTAGCGACCGATTTTCGGTCGGTAACATAGATCGCAATAATTTCGTCGCAAAAAAAAATAGCGACCGAAAATCAGTCGCTAAACCTTTAGCGACCGATTTTGCGACCGATTTATTGAGTAAGAAATTGGTAAAAAATTTTGAGGGAAATCAGAATTAGCGACTGATTTTTTGGTCGCTAAAAATTAGCGACCAAAAAATCGGTCGCTAATTCTTATTTCCCTCCAAAAAAAATGGAGGAAAATTGGATTTAGCGACCGACTAAATCTAATTTTCCTCCATTTTTTAATTAATTCGAGGCTTTCCTACAAACAACGGCCCATCTGAGAATCTTACTACCACACACCACTGACATTAGCCCATATATTTCAAACTATCAGCCCCTTTAACCTTCACTTCTTCACTCACAAACACACATGCACATAAACACAATACTTAAGAAAAGAACTCGCGATCATCTTATATAAGTCATGTTATAAAGAAGATAATCAAGAAACTAAGCAAGCTAATGCGTCTACCCTATCTAGCTAGTCGAAGAAAAGATCTGGACTTCATTCTCTTCCCGAGCTCTAGGCAACTAACAAAATTAAGAACCAACTAACATCTCCTTGAAAGATCTCAAGGGAGAGCAATGTCCATATGCCTGATTGTCCTTCCAAAATGTAAGACCTGTCACCAAATTAAAGTTAATAGCATCAAAGAAACACGCAAAAACTTTGGAACTAGCCAAACATAGGAAAGAACAGAAAACACAGGTGGAGCACAAAAGAAAGGGAATGAATTCAATGAAACAGTATGATTCTTATAAGATAATAGTAAATTTTAATTACAGGTCGGAAGATACCTATCCAAGTTAATAAGCTTGTTGTGATTGCAAAGAAATATTCCCGGTTGATGCGGTTAAACCTGCATTGACAGTAATGATAACGTTAGCAGTTCAATCTGTCATAATTTGCTTAATCAAACGAAACAGATGGTTAGCAACTCACAAGAACATGCAGAGGAGATTCCCCCAACCATACAGAAAAGATGCCCAGGATGAACCAAGAAATCTGAACCAGTATTAAACATTAGCTCAGCAAGAAAATAAGAAGCCAACCGACAACAACTAGGTAGCCAACCCTTTCCTTAGAATTTAAGTTGATATCTTAAAGATACGTGTTGAAGTGAATATTTACATTTAACTCGACCTAGAACAGTTTACGATACCATACCACATAAAATCAAGGGTTAAAACGGCACGAGGAATCATCAATCCGTTTCCCATCATTGCCAGCAACATTGTCAAAGATGACAAGCCCTTTATGTTGTCAGGATTCAGGAAGTTTGTCCACTGAAAGAAAATAACAGAGTAACTCAGTAATCAGACAAGGCTCTAGAGTCTAGACAGGAAGCTGCTAAAAAAAATATATGCTTCACTTAAATAATGAGATGGAACATATACCAATTGTGGAATTGGCATCCACATGAAAAGAAGTGTAGCAGTCCATCTTGAAATAGATATTAGTTGAATGATAAAATCCGTTTCCCTTTAGAATCATTCTAAAAGATCAATTATCCCTGGATAGCACAGAATGGCAGACTAAAGAGAGCAATCAGTTTTGCCGTTCAAATTGATGTTAAAAAACAGCAAACTAGTACACCAAAGTCCAGAGTAAAACAAAGGTTAAGCAGCAGAATAAAGGGTWCTTAAGTGAGCAGCAACTATTTTAAATGTCATCGTGTTCACTTTATTAATGAAGCATGTTTTAGTCATCGTGTTCACTGTGTTAATCAAAGGTATTATTAATGAAGCATGTTTTAGTCATCGTGTTCACTTTATTTCAGTTAATGTAAACGGACGACCCTAACTCACAAAAAAAATATGAGGGCCTCTCTCTATCGTCCCCCATCTAAAATTATAATTATTATACCACAAAACAAGTACATTATAAAAGAACAGGAACAATATTATTCATTATTAACTCACACAAGAAATAAGTTTATTACGGAGTATTTCTTGTGTGAGTTAATAATGAATACTAATAGATACTCTGATTTGTATATTGTATTCCCTCAGAATCTAAATATAGATGAATACATAAGTATCAATGGAACCTTTCTAACCAATATATATTAAGTTTATTAAATACTACATAAAATAAAACTAACACAACCAAGTGTCCTCCTCTTTGTTATCAATAAAGCCAAACACACCCAAATTTCCTCCTCTTCAACCCTTTTTTTGTTCACCCCTTTATCTTACGACAATTAAGCATTACATAGCAGAGCGAAAAACATGATAAAATAAAAATAAATAAATAAACTAACCAGTATAATTGGTGCCATCATAAGCGATGAGAAGGCGCCATTTGAAGCTGTTAGAAGAAGGGATTGAAAGTTGGGTACCTGAATTCTACAAAAATAAATAAATAAATACATAAATAAATACAATGGGCGTTCATTAATTCAAATTAAACATTCAAAAATGAAAGAGAGATGTGAGAGTATCAGAGTAGTAGTAGTAGTAGTAGTAGTAGTAGTAGTAGTAGTAGTATTACAGTGGACTTGGGAGGGCAGTTGAATAATTATTGAGAACCTTTAAGTGAGTTTTCTTAAATGAACCTTAAGAAAATATCTATCAAACCATGCAATAAAGAATACCATGTGTGAAATTCTGATGTCCAACCTCTTACTCAGGCAAGGAAGTACCTTTTCAACAACACATTCCGCAGCAAAGAAAACGAAACCCATCAGTGCAAATGTCTTGCAATTACTCCAGCTCCTCTGGCCCATCTGCTTCGGTGTATAAGACAATTTTCTGCCTAGCTGTCATCGTATCTTGCACGATAGGTTTCTCCAATGCAGCAAAAAATATCCCCATCATCACCCCAAGCCCTCCTCCTGCAAAATTCCATAGGGAGAAAGTTAAGTCTTAATTCTGAAGCAGCATTAAAACACACTGGCCAATRCCAATRAAACATTAGATGCTCTCAACAAACTCYWCAACAAAGGAAAACACATTAACATAATAAYATCAGGTAATCACGTYGATACCAATGCTGTCGCATTGAATTCTGGTAATAGATTAATTGGAATGGCAAAAATATCGTGTATCGTGTAGTTTTACATAGGACTAAATAAACTCCGTCTCCTAAGCATTGCATCAACTTAGCAACTTCAACCTCTGTCGGATGTCGGGATTTAGTTGTCATGTTATCCTTTCAATCAACTCCATAACACTAACGTCAATGCATCGGCTTAAGCAACTACTTCGTATACCTCCATCTACATTTAGTTGTTGTGTTGTCTATCCACTCAATTCACACCATCACGCCACATTTCTATCCTACAGAGGCGATATGTAATGTTCTTCGCTTTAATTCTTCCATTTCCCAATAACAATCCAACCATGGTCATATAAATATATAATTATAATCATTTGCAGCTTCACTATAACTATCACAAATAGAGTGATGCATTACACATATCAACATGATCTTACACAAGATTCACCCATTGAAATCGAATGTAGTTTATGGTTCATAATTTAAAACGACAAATTGAAAAGCATACTGTAGGACGTGGGCCGCGCCCTCGCGTATAGCGGGCGCGCGGCTGGTACTACATCGAGGTGCTTTGCGTGGGCTTGAGCCACGAAACCCGCACGTGAGTGCGTTGGGTAGTGTTGTCGAGTAAGGGGAGTCGCCACCGTGCCTATATAGGTTATTCACGGACGCCCGAAACGTTGGTGCCAAACAATGGCCCCACGTCCAATCCAATAACCAGTCGTGGGTTCGGGGACATGTACGAATCAGATCTGTAACCAATTCGCCCGCATGTAGCGGCCTCTACCGGTCTCATTGCAATTCCATTCACACGGTTATTGAATGCACATAAACTTACGTTTTTAGCACCTTAGAAGCGTACTAACCCTAAAGATTATTATGAAAGTGTGTTTCTATTATGCACAAGAGACTACCTAACCTAGAAATTGTGACCACTTTGCATTAATCAAGTTAAAACGGTGCCTAAAAACCGGTTGTCCATAGTTAATCTGATTTAAAGTGATTCACAAATTTCCGGTCTTTGTTTAGCAAAATATATACAAATGATACAACAATGACAATGCGAAGTATGAACTTCAAATATATGTACAAACCAATCTTACCCTAAATCTGCAAACAAAACAAAGGTTAGTTTGTTAAAACGAAACAAACGAATCTTCCGCCTGAATCGCTATATAAAGACAAATAAAACCAAATTTTAGTTCATGATGAAAAACGAGCGCAATGAATCTTTCGCCTTGAATCGCTATACCAGGATAAGAAATCGTTGTATTGACAAGTGATAATAATAATGAAAATGAAATAAAAAGAACGAAACAAAACAATGAAAACATTGAAAACACTAATGAAAATCCTACATATTTACATGGAACGATTAAATAGTGAGTTTTCTACATGTTTGTAATTAGATCAAACTCGTAATAATTATTAATTAGATTGAAAAAGAGTATGTTTAATGGCGGAGTAATCTCAGAAATAAACCTTGTTATTTGCTTGTTGAATCGAATCGATGCTTAAACTCAAGAACGAATGTGTTTAGAGTGTTTGAGAGAGAGAGAGAGAGAGAATGGACGTGTGTCTCGAAAATCGTGTGTGTCCGGAATGAGCAAGGCGGGCACGTATTTATAGGCACGAGGGGAAAAACGAGGGRAAAAAMCCCTGCGTATATACGCAGGAGAGCTGCGTATATACGCAGGTGGCCTGCGTATATACGCAGGTGCCCTGCGTATATACGCAGAGGGGCTACGTATATACGCAGGCCTCTGCGTATATACGCAGCCCTATGCGTATATATTTTTTCCAAAACCTCGAAATATTTTGATTTCCTCCGATTTTATTTCGTGATTTGCCTTGATTCGACGCACCTAGACACCCTTGCTCTCCAAGCAAGGAGTTATAGAGTGTTCTAGAAGGTTCCACGTATTTCCGGAGTATTTTTTGTGTATTCCGTATTTTTTTTGTATTTTCTGCATATAAAAACTTATAAAAATCATAGAAAAATGTAGAAAAATCAGAAAAATAATCTAAACATACTGGTGAGCTCAGAAAAATGTGAAGAGTGTGATGAAAAGTGGAAATTATGGAGATCACCAATATAAATTATTTTAAAAAATCCTAAAAATAGAAAAGAAAACCTAAAAATAGAAAATAATTAAAATAAATAAAAGAAAATGTTTTTGCCCATTTTATTTGTCCTTTGCGCAATAGTTCCGAGTATGACCCCACGTATTTTCAACTTTTGTGACTTCAAAGCATCTTTTCTAAGTCGAAACAATCGCGAGACGCGGTATGTTTCATCACTGATTACTCTTTTGGGGAGACACTTTTAGGTGTCTACACATACCAATTGTATATATTTGAAGACTCGAACTAAAACCCCTAATTTTTTCACATGAATTGAAATTTAAACCCCAAAAAACCCCACAAAATCCCCTAATTTAGTGCTACAGTTACCCATTTCACATAAAAACAATCAAAAATGAAGTTGAATTGTAAACCCTAGAAATAAATAGAACCCAAATAAGCCCACAACATCCCAATTCCACGAAAACCCTAACCTTAATTCCCAAAATGAAATCCGAAAAGAAATTAAAACTAATACCTTGTTATGCTTGAGAATGGCGCAACCAGGCTCCAACTGATCCTTATCAACATATTCAATTAGCTCCTTGAGATTGCCGACACTCATGGGGGACCCACGAATGTCGTCGACCTTAGATCTGTCCTCCTCGAACTTCTCCTCCTTGGGTTTGAGCCTCTCCTGGTTGGCGACGACCTCCTCCTCCATCAGAAGGTAGGCCTTGAGCGCCGTGAGTGGCGGCGACGAAAGAGGGAAAACGAAAGGGAGAAAGAAACGAGCGAGGGAGAAAGAAACGCGACAAAAGAGAGAAAATGAAAGGGAGAAGGAGAGAGAGGGAGAACGAAGGAGAAAGAGAAAGAGGGAGAAAGGGAGGGATGCCGGTGGGAGTAGGGTCGCCGGAGGGAGAAAGGGAGGTTCGCCGGAGGGTTTGCGCCGGAGTGAGAGGGAAGAGTGAGAGCGAAGAGTGAATGGTTGGGGTTTTGAATTTTGGGGAAAAAATCGAGTGAGAGGGAAAGAGGGTGAGTGTCGAGTGAATGGTTGGGGTTTTTAATTTTTAATGATTTTTGTTTTTTTTCTAAATACATTAGCGACCGATTTCGGTCGCTAACGGTCGCAATAGCGACCAACTAAATATCGGTCGCTAAAAGCGCTCGCCCGACGACGAATTTCTAGTAGTGTGGATCCCTTTAGTTGATTTAGTCACTTCATGGGGTCGTCACAGCCGGTGTAGATTTGCCTGAGTCTGCGGGCTGGAAACGGCTTTAAGTAGGAGATGTATGTTGCATGATTGTTAGACTCATCCTCTTGGAGTGTAGCAGCCACAGTTTGGAGACATACTTGTGTCTTGCCAATCCCACTTTCGCCACAAACCTCTGTTATCTGTCCAATTGTGAACCCGCCTTGAGTGACTACATCTATTCCGTAGCAGTTTGTTGGCACCTTCATTTTTGTTTTTGAACGCAGAAGAATGCTACATCTTTCATCACTTATAATGTAGGTGGTGTAACAATTATTTAAATTTTGGTGGTTACAAATTAGTAATGGTGCATACACTGCAACTACAAGGACTACAGACAAATGCAATTTCAGACAATAAATGGAATTAAAGACTTCAACCATAATGCAGTTGGCTGCCAAATTAAAACTGATTCGACGACTACAATAAATGTTACACAACACAAGACCACAAATTTGACCAAACTACCATATTGAAATTAATACCTACTTACTAATACAACATAGTAATGCAACAATATTATGAATTAATTTAGAGATGTAAGTCTTTAACGAAAAGCTGTTAAGCGTTGCTTAGATAAAGTTGTGATAGGTCATCGGCTTCATTGCCCTGATGTTGTTGTTGTACTACGACTTTACATTGTCTCTGTGGCACATAAATTACACTGCAATCTGCTGTGATGACCCTCTCAAGGTTCCTGTTGGTGATGTTCAAATATGTGGCATCTAGTTCATTTGAACTTATCGACCCGAATGAGAAAGCAACAATCTACATGTTCCTTAGTGTTAGTCGCAAAATTTAGGAAGAGCGTTAGTGATGTGTACATAAAGTTTGATTAAGTACCTTAATCAAGATGACGATGTTACCAACCTTCGATGCCTCCTCTCCAAACAAATCTATAACTTTGTTGTGTATCGTGGCGTACATTGTTGCGGTTTCATCCTTCAATTATAATTCATTTAATAAAAAAATTATATTTTTCATAGTTTCCCGTAAGTAATTGCATGCCCATGTTAGAGATTAATTCCTACCTTTAATGTGACCTTGTAGTCTTCCAGATCATTTGGCTTTGATTCGTTAATGTAAGCAACAATTTTTTGTATTCTTTTCACTCCCTTGTGCGGTTGTTCTATTTTTACTTTTGCTAATGGTGTTGCCTCCTCGAACTCTGCATGAATGATTAAATGCATGATAGATTAAAATAGTTGTGTCGTAGTAAATGTTCGTTAAATAACCAAAAAATGTGCACTTACCCAAGGGAAAAACGTTTTTCATGTAGCACCAAGGATCCTTGTTGAACTCCTCCCCAAGATCTTGCTCAAACCTTCTGATAAACTCTTGTGTTGTGATGGGTGTGCACATAGGTGCCTTCCCCTTTGGATTTTCAGCCACGTCTCTTACTTTATGCATAGCAGCTTGGTAAGCTCCTGTCGGTCCTGGTATTCGATGGTGTGTCACGTTTGTTGAAGGGAGACGCCGTTGTCGAATAGGATTGTTGTGTTGTCCGACGTTTGTTGAAATAGGATCTTCATATGTGTCTTGGGTTAGTTGTCTGTATGTATCGGTCTTTTCCCAAGAGGGTCCTCCACGTTAGGCACACTCAGCCGTGGTGCCTGGAATGGCCTTGAGTAAATGCTTCGACGCTGACTTCTTGATGGGGTCTGTATGCGAATTCCCCCCGAGGAATAGTTGATGGTACATGGTTGATTAAAGGGTGTTATGTATGTGTACTTTCGGTTAAGTCCATTTCATCATCGAACAATGAAATCAAAGGTGTGTTGTTGTGGTTACTCATCTTCACTGTGATATGATAGTAGTACTTGAATGTGATATGGTAGTAGGCAGTGTTCTCATTACGTTTAAAGGGTGGTTTTTTATAGAGGGTTTGAAGGGTTTGTAATGGGATGTTGTTGTAGGGAAATCTGTGCGTATGAAAAGGTTTTTAGGATTCAATATTATGGCGTATTTGTATTTGGGCCCAGTGATGTACATGAGTTTGATTGCAGTACACGCCACAAGTATTCTCCACAACTGTGTCTTTGGATTCAATTTTGTGGTTTTTTTTTGTATTAAGGCCCGCTGAATTTTAACAACACTGGAAAAAAGTTTGTGGCTTTTTTGTATTTGGGCCCAGTGAATGTTAACAACACTGGAAATAATTTTGCGCCTTTTTTGTATTTGGGCTTTGGGCCCACTGAATTATAACAACACTGGGGGAAATAAGTTTGTCGCTTTTTTGTAATTGGGCCATGAAAGGGTTTGGTTCACACCATTTTCATAAGCGAAAGTGGAATTCAATTTAAAGTTTTCCAGAATTCACTTTCCATTTGCCCCAAAGGAAATACTTTTACATTGAAGAAATGTGATTTGGATGCATTATTATTTTTTTAATTGGTGCAACTTCATTAAGTGATCATTAACAACACCACAAAGGGTTTGATTCACAGCAACAGCTTATCATGACACATTAATTTGATACCTAAACAAATCACTATTAGATTCAATCAAAGATACATCAGCAAGACCATAGACACACACGACTGTCGTTCCTCCAGTCATGCCCCTTGTTGGAGACATTGACATGGAACTAGGTGTCTTCGAACGGAGGATTGCTTTGGCTAAGAACTCCGGGCATCTTGTTTCTGTCAACACAACCACGTGTGCAGCAAGATGCTCAACAATATAGTCGTAGATGTCGTAGAAACTGTTCTTACCCATTCCTCGACAATTCCATATGGCGACATTTATTCGACCATTGCGTATCAAACTTTCAAGTTCTAATCTCCTCTTTTTTGCTCGTTGGTTGTCGCTTGAGGACTATTCGCAAGACGCTGTCAATGTTGAGACTCGACCATCACGCCAGTCACCCGAATGCCAATTGGTGGTGACTTGAATGTTGATTACTTTGACGGAGTCAGCCAAAACATGAACGAGTTTGACTGCACCACCAAAGCTATTTAGAAGCAATTGCTCTGCACCCCCTCTAATGTGGTATATTTCTGTACGCATTGATATTGTAGTTGCAGATAGCCTCTGTAGAATGTCAACTACTCTAAGCAGATCATCGTTTGTTTTGGAGTTAACCAAAGACTCCCACAGCACTAACTTCAAGGGCTTAGGAAGCAATGCTAAATTTGAGAAATCTGGAAGACTAGAGGGGACTAGTTTTCCTTTAGCATTCATGTGTACGACATTGGTGTATTTAATGGCTAGTTTTTGAGGGTTCATCAATAGCAATTTGAGACACTGGAAGGAGAGACGACGGGCAGTAAACAGGGTTTTTGATGTTGTTGCTTGGAATGCTATTCCATATGAAACCACATCATTTTTTGGAAATGGCATTTGAAATGTGTGTTGCTTATGGGATGGTGTGGGTGCAATTGTGGAACAGTGGCTTACAGCTTCAGTTGGCAAGTAAGCATAATTTCGTTGGACTTTAAGGGAAGTTCTGTTTCTACAGGGTGCCGCCATGGGAGGAGTGGTAATTCAATTCCATAAACACTAAATAATTTTGGGGGGAGTTTATTGCGGCAAACTTGAAATTTATTTTAAAAAGAATGACGCAGTGCATTTCATTGACATACAACAAGTGGGAAATTTGAAATTTGGTATAAAAATTTCACACCACTCAATGGTGGCGGAGAATATTGATTTGGTGTCAAAATAAATTTTCACCTGGAACTTAAATAACTCAAAAAATGTCAAACAAATCAGGCCCATAACATTACCAATGTTGTGGCCCATGGCACACGGCCCAGCTAAAAAACGTTTCACATTTTATTATGTTAAACCAACAATTAGTTTAACCCAAAATTATGTTCAGTACTCACCTACACATCTTACCTCTTGAGAATATTTTCTTCAACTAAACATGGCCTTCATCAACATGTAACCAACGCAAAGAAACAAAGCAACCATCAGAAGTAATTCCCCTTTCCTGGCACGCTCAAGCTTTAGTTGACATTGGAGCATCTCAGCACGGAGGTGACACTTTTCATCCTTCCACTTGGCTTTCCTTTGTTCACACAAGCCGCACTAGTCCTTGTCGTCACCAGAAGACTTCTCGACATCCTCCACTCATACGAAGAATCCACAATTTCCATCATGCTATCAAACAAAATGGGGGTTCCAAAGTAAGTGACATTAACCAAATTATAAATTTAAGAAAATTTTTAAATTACAAATTACTTACAGGCCAAATCGAACATCCATAGTATCTTCACCCCTTGCTCCAATCTTTATTAGAGCACTTCAACAGTGCAACAGACCTACACCCACAAATTATGTTCCCGTTGCTATCCCATCTTACCTTGACCTTGTTAATGTTTTTCCTTGAAGAGGTACTCGAAGAAGACATTATTGAGACTCCAACAATCGCAGTCTGGTAACAAAGAATCCGTGTTGTTTACAGTGTGCCTTAATTTCTTTTGTTGTGAAATGCTTGGCTGTATTATTTCGAAATTTGAATTTCCAAATAATTCTTACAAGCGTCAATGTTTTTTTCGCATCACTGTTTTAAACATAACCATCAATGTTTTAAACATTGTTTTCCAAGTGAAAAATACAACACCTTAGTACATCAATCACTGTTTCCAACATGTGGACCATATTGATTACATGTCATCTATCTTATCCAGCAACAATTTGTGCCACATCTTTAGTCCTTTTGCATTGGCATGTCGCACTTATTTTTAAGTATAATTATATTAAATGTCAATTAATTATACTTAACCGCATAATTATAACACTATATTTATCAAAGTTTTCATAGTGTGCTATGGACGCAAATCAACTAAACTAAATCAGAATAATTAAATTCGACGTTTAGATTTCACGTTTACATGTCAAGTGTTTAACCGTAACAAACGTTTGTTTAATCAAAGATGACATGTATTTACTCATACATGACATGTTTTCTTTGATAGATGACATAAGTTTAATTATAGATGACAAGTGTTAAATCGTAAATGAGAAGTGTTGAATCATAGATGACATGTGTTTAATAATAGATGACATATTAGACAAATAGATGGACATGTGTTCGAAAAATAGCTGAAATGTATATGAAAAATGGCATGGAACTTCAAATAATATGAAATCTTATCAGTAACTAGATTGCCATCGTTGGACAAGGAACTTGGAAACAGTCAACGAAATTTATGAACACGCAACAACATAAAGTAACATATATGGTAAGACATAAAGGCATGCAAGTAGGGAATTCGACAAATAAACGCAGCTGCTTGTAACATTGATTTAGCAAACAAACAGTATAACGTTGACATTGGTTATAAATTGACTAAATTATATGAACTAAAGTTCAATAGAACAAAAGTTTAACCATGGACACAAATGAACTTACGTAAATAAAAAATTATGCATTAATGACATGTTTTTAAACATGGATGACATGTTTGTTATCGTAGATGAAATGTGTTTATTCGTAGATGACATGTGTTAAAACATAGATGTCAAGGGTAGATGACATACATTAGGATACAAGGAAAGACATAACGGCATTGAACTGGTGAATAGAAGATTACAACCAAAGATTATTAGAACAAATGAAAAACTAAACATTATAGACTTCAATCAAATAACTAACAATCAGCGACATCGATCGTCCGACACTAACACATTGAACCAACTAAATTCAAGTGCACATATCTCAACTAAGTTACACGATTCCATTACAAAATGAGTGGTTAACAATATAATTTAAAGAACTAGGGACTACTTCCATGAAGTCAATTACGCAAATGAACTTACATCAACATTACGTCTACTTCCGTGATCATAACAATTGACATAAACTCATTAAGAACAGGAATTCAATAAAAAACCACCTGAAGTGTATAACTATTCCTAAAATTATACTACTTGATGTTTGTTAATCCCACGAACTAATATTAAACTTTCTCTTCAGCTAATAATTTAATACCTGAAACATATAATCAATTGGGCACATTAATTATACGAAACAATTACAAGATTTACAAATTGAAATTATGTAAATCAAACCCAAACAAATAATTCAATTCATTGGTAAAATAATAAAAAGCTACATCCCTAACCTAGAATAATGAAATTTAGCAAGACATAGTGATCAAAGTAATCCAATTGTATAACAATGAAAAATCAATATTTGACATAATAATTATTCAAAGTTTAACAATTAAATAAAAATTTGAGGAAGGAACACATTAAAACTCCCAAATAGACGAATCGCGTCCGATTCGTACTCGTTCCTGGTCCCGATGTCGGATCTGCTTTATCGAGTTAACACACCATGGCATGATTGTACGAGAATACCATTTTGGTCACAGCAAATGGTTGCACAGGCTTAAGTCCGATGAATAGCATGAAAACAACTAGTTGAAAACTGAAGGGTAACAAATTTACATAGGTCACTAACACATTTTCACAGATTTCACTCTAATACTCTTAGATGCATTTGTTTTGTTCGACTTCAATGTGAAAGTACAAATGAATTAACTCTGAAGTTGGTGGTCACATTTAATGGTCATACTATTATTACGAACTGGACATATGGCCTTTCACAAGTATCAATTAGAATTTCAATCTTTTGGTCAACAATTAAATTGTTCCCATTTACAATGTCCTCCTCAAGCAACTCTCAATCATCTAATGAAAGTGCACAAGGTCCTACAGTCGTCCAAAATTGGCCGACCAAGCCGAGTTGCTCAATCCTTGTGAAGGGTGGTGACGTGGATGATTACGGAGTCGAATACTTCGTTTCGTTCGACTCAAAGTTCTACTAAACATACGCAGCGTATGCACGTCTAGTAGGAGTAACTCCAAGTGAGTTAAGATTCAAGTACCGTGGCCGTTATGTTAGTCCGGAATCCACTCCAAATGATCACCGTATGTGGGGACGTGGGATCGTTTTGGCTTATGGAAAGGTAAACAATTTATATAATCGATTCATTTCTTTTCGTTCCTCTAGATAAATGCAAACCAGAATTTTTAATTTATTTGCTAAATACAAAGTTACCAATGTCAAGTTAACAAATAAACAACCCCAAGACAATAAGACTCCAATGTTGGTCAACGAGAAGCCATGAGATGGGCCTCAATGAGACACTGTTTTCATGATTCAAGAGATGACGAACAATCCGGTAATCGAGAGATACAAGAAGAACAACAACTACGAAGTCCAACAACTATACAAAGAGTGGGCACACAGTCGAGGACTGAATTGGGAGGACGTCACACTATATTTATTTAGATAGGTCTCCCCTCAACTTGTACACATTCACAAAGGGCGCAACAATCTACCAAGCAGGGGTGTATGATGGTGCTTTACTGTACGGTAGATGGGACGACAACTAAAATTTGGGAAGATTAGTTTTGGCTGAATATCATTCTAGTATTGGTGATAAGTGTCCTCGACATATGTGAAATTGTGCAATTTCTTAACCTTTTCCATGTAACAAATTATAATTAATTAGAAATTAATCCCGATATTTAACGGATGTATCTCTTTGTAAAGAAAAGAATATCGTTTTATGATTTGTCATTGGTAATGCATTTATATTAACGTAAGGAATCTTGTTTTATGATTTGTCATCGGTAATGGACGTATAATTGTTTTTATATTATTGTAAGGGAAAAAAATGTCATTCTACGAAATTTCATAAGTTATTGCTCCAACAATTTTTAAACCAAACTATGTTGTCTTCATTAAAAATACAATATTATTACGGAAGTGTAAACTGTGTTTCTCATTCTTCTTATTTGTTAACATTAGAAGATCCCACTTGTGTTTTATCATTGGTTATGAGATCCACCCCAATTGAGATAAAGTTTATTCACCACAAATTTACCACTACCAATACCATATTCATCACACCAATAGTCCCCAAGAAACTTTGACATCCCCAATGGAAAACGTCCCTCCACTGCCACCAAGTTGGCCTTTGGTACCGGCAAAGGAATTAACCAAGTACTATGAAGCACCAACCATTGGTGAACCTGAGTTTTCTTTGGAAGATTTCGAGATCTACTACTACTGCAATGTGTACGGATGGAGTTGCTTGTGTTCTAGTGATGTTGGGAATTTAATCAAGGACCCAAATGTCGAGCCAAACTTCCTCACCCACAAACCGCAATTAGGAATTTACATGCAGCCAAAGGACACGTACGTTGGATATGGATCTTGCACCCGCTCATTTACCAAACACAAATGATTTGTTCAGAGATGTTCCAGAGGTCTTCATTGTTCTTCTTCGTTGGTGGCTGTCCAACAGAGGTTATTGGAACAACCGCATCCTACCTACTTGGGCTTCCTTAATTGTTGACCCAAAAGTGGTCGTTCCGGAAACCGGAGAGATCCAGGTGATCAAATGCGGTCTTCGTTATAGGGTCATAATGGCCACCTACACCACAGCCGTTCATGCAATGAGATTAAAGGAGAGGATGAGCCAAATTCACATCGACATTAAGATGGAGATTCGTCGGGTCGGACACAACACCTTCAAGAGATACAAATTTAACACATTAGCCATTCAAGGGACCATGGATGACAAAGCTGGAAGGGTAGGTCTACCAATTCAAACACCCATCCTAATCTGGAATTGCAAGGGGGCAACAAGAAAGTCATTCACTTCAAACTTTAAAAAATTATTCAAAATCCATTCCCCCAAGCTCATCATCCTTTGGAGGGAAGGTGTTATTGGCATATGTTTGGACCAATACATAAGAATCTTGAGACCGATATGCGCTGGTCTGTTGCTGACTGTAAAGGTTTGAGCGGAGGTATTGTAATCATGTGGGATGACAATGTGATGGATGTGGAGACAACATATCATCAAGAGGGAGAATCATGTGCATTGGAGCTGGACATTCAGGTTAGTTATAACTCAATTCGATTGTCCAATTTGCAAATTTTAGCAAGTTTAAATTATGTACTGTTTAATGTAGTTAATTTTTTGAAACTTTTTATCCTCAGACAAAGGAGGAGGTTGTGCCATCGAATAGGAAACGTTTGTTTACACCATAGTAGTCGCCTGAAGATGATCATCGTTTAAGTCAAGTTTGAGTTCATCAACATAATCCCCAGTGGTTTACAACATTTTGAGGTGCCTGCAAGCCATGTTTATGTTGTAGGAACTGTTTAATTAGCCGAAGTAATTTAGATTTCGTATGCTAGTTCTCAGATTTGCGATGATGCAAACCTTAAGCACTACAAGAATTAGTTTGGGATTTGTTTTTTAATTGCTATTGTAATATTATATTTATTGTCCTTTAGTGCCCTTAAGTGCTTTGTCTTTTGTCAATAAGTGTCATGCCTTTTGTTGTGTGTATACAATGGCCTTGGTCACATTTGCCTTGTTAATTACCAATTTATGTCACCTTTAAATGCAATTACATACAAAGGCTACCAAAATTTATGTAACCTTGAGGACACTTTCACTTATAAAATTTAAATAACTCCTTGTTAAAGTAATCAAAGTATGCATTCATTCGGAATTCCAATATGTCCAACCTCAATTGGTAATTACCAATTAACTCAATAAACTTTACAATTAAAGATATACATTTATGAACGCTTCATCCACCGCTAAAATTGTCATTGTTCCACCGCTAAAATTGAAATGTTGACTTCCACTTAACATTTTGAAATATTTTCAAATTTTTATTTTTAAATTTCAAATTTTCCCATAACAATTCAAATTTTCTCCAAATTCCGAGGTCACAGTGCAAAAACCCTCTGCATAAAGTCTCCACTTTCTTTGTAAAAGCATGCATTGCAGTCAATGAAGATAAGATAAAGCAGTCTGAGAAACAACACTCACCCGCGCTACCTACGTCGTACCATACACATTGATAACATAATTTGTCACATAGATTTCGTTCTTTCACGCATAGATAACATTATTTGACTCACAGATGGATAAGTATTTCGCACAGATAACCGA
Organism: Bassia scoparia; assembly: GCA_008642245.1. Taxonomy (NCBI): domain Eukaryota; kingdom Viridiplantae; phylum Streptophyta; class Magnoliopsida; order Caryophyllales; family Amaranthaceae; genus Bassia; species Bassia scoparia. The sequence goes on from SNQN01000669.1 coordinate 98,504, forward strand.
TATATACGCATAAATGCATTTCAAGTAGCTTGCAACTAACTCACCATATTTACAATTACGACCAACTAACACAAATAAATGTCACTACTATGTTTTGAGAAAGCTATTTTAAATATGACATAAATACATTGAAATAAATTATATTATCATAAGGGAGGAAGTGTAAAACAAATACATTGACATAAATTAATACCTGCTATTCATAATTAGATAATTACTAAAAATAGATTAGCTATCTTCAAAATCGTAAATTTTTAACATTCAATTTCTTTATCCAACATTAAATTTTCAACATGCTATTTCCAATTTTTAAAACTACAGGCTTTTAAATTTCTGTACCCAAATATTTGTTTTTCCAAAGTAACAAGCTATTTGAAAATCTATATCGTATGACACAAAATTACATTTCCAATAATAAATTTTAAACATGCTTTTACAAATTTTTAAACTTACGTTATATTACACGAGCCACACATACAATGGTAATTTTCAGGCACACATACAATCGTTATTTTTAAACTTACATTATATTAAACGAGCCACACATACAATGGTAATTTTCAAGCACACATACAATTGTTATTTGACCAAAATCACATATAAAATAAATATAAACCAACATCACAGTACCAAACAAAATGCATATTTCGCATACATAATCCGAGTACAATTTGGACCAATGCCTCACATGGGCCTAGTGAAGTAATGGATGTTGGTAAAATATAATACACCTGATGGCCTACCAGCCCCAATATTTGTTTTTGATTTGTCCCTATCGGAAAGACCAAGATCCAAACACAAATAAGGTTGCACAACATTTTCATTCTTTACTTCCTGAGGCCCATTATTATTCATTGTAAAGCCACCAATAATACTTCTACCATTTGTGCCAACCAGTGGCATAGATGCTTGGGTAGTAGAGGGCATTACAACCGGAAGGACTGCGGTACCTGATGACCGAAGGACTCCGTAACATGGTCAGGATTAGGGTTCAAGTTAGGCCACATACAATGAGCCTAAATATACTTCTGAACAACCTCCTCTATGGTCGTTTCCTGAAAGTTATCAAGGAGAATAAACACATTAACATTAAACAATATTAGACACTAAGCCAGATTGCACACAAACCTGTTAACTTCCATTCACAACAAGAAATCAACATAAAGACAGATTCCTATTACCTTCGTTTTTGCTTTCCCTTTACCCTTTCCCTTGCCCTTTCCCTTTGCACCCGTAGTTTGAAGCTCCACTGTAGATTTGTAACGGTTGTCAGTAGTGCGATGTTTCGGGTTCTTTGGTAGCGGTGGAATCAAATGTGACCTTGTATTCCCTCACTCTCTGAGTTAGGACGTCCCTACGAGTTTTTTTACATCGAACATAGATCACATCTTCAACTATATGTTCAAACAAGTGCTCAGACAACTTAGACCTACTCACTTGACTAACATACAACAACTTCAAACACTCAATTTGAAAATCGTAAAACTTGTCCCAAGTATACCTTTTTTGAAACTCTGCCTCAATGGGAAACTCACTAACGAGTTCACGAATGTGTATACGACTGTGGGCATCGGCATCCTCCTCAGCTCGCGCCCTGAATTGCATAGCAGAAAAATACTGCACTCCAAACTCATGTAGGGCAGTGTGCTTGTGGACATATCCATCAAAGAATGAATTAATACTCTCAGACCTCTAGGTTATCTACATTCCAGCCTAAAACATTCCCCTTATATAAGCAGGCGCCCACATCGCACGCTCATCATACAATCCTGCGCAAACACAAAACAGACAACCACTTAAAAACCACTAACAATGTAATACCAAATGACCATCCAACACCAGCATATGGACGCACTACATTCTCCTCATACACCAACCATAAATTTTTATTACGATTAAAAAATTAAACTACAATAAGGGGGCATATTACCTTGCAGCCACTCATTATCTTTAATATTGTAGTCAACGATCACAGAAGACCATCGTTCTTCAAACTCTAACGGAGTGAGACTCTCGTAAATAGCTGGCTTAAGCAACTTCTTAAACTCCTTGTACTTTGAGTGACTGCCCAGTTTTGCTCTAAATTTCTGCATGATGTGCCATAAACACCACCTATGTTGTGTTTACGGCATTGCATTAGCTATGGCCTTTCTCATCGCAGCACACTGATTAGTTAAGAAACCATTCGGAACAACCCCATTCATGGCAGTCAACCAACACCTAAACAACCACTCAAAGGTCTCCATATCCTCGTGAGAAAGTAAAGCACATCCAAAAAGTATGGTCTGCCCGTGGTGGTTTACACCAACAAATATTGCATATGGTAGTTTGAACTTGTTGGTGATGTACGTGGAATCAAAGCATACCACATCTAAAAATTCCAAATACGCTTCCCTACTCCTAGCATCAAGCCACATTATGTCCTTAAGCCTATCATATCGATCCACCCTCTCGGAATGGTAAAAATTTTGATTCAACGACCGCATCTTCTTGAAAATGTTTACCAAAGTTTCCGCATCCCCACCCTCCATGTCCATCAAGATCTTCCTTTCCTTCACTACCACATTTCTAAGGTCCCGTACAGAGTAGTCCAAATTCTCAACACCATCCTTCTCAATCGCTAAAGACCTATAAGTAAGGTTCTCTCCTATACCAACAACCTTGTTAACAAGCAACCTCTTCTTTGAATTAGGGGTAATAGCATCTTGTCGATACCTACTAACATATCGTGCTTCCGATGGTGTTGGTGTATGCCCCACATGCTCAAGTATTATCGTCCTTAGCACCCAAAGGCCATGCTTGTCCTTACTTGATCGGGCCATGACTAGACAAAAACACTTCTTCGAAGACCTCGTAGCAACCTTTACACCACTCTCTCCAACAGAATGCAACTTAACCTTCTTACCATTCACTGTCCTTCGGGTATCTTTAGCACCCCAACGGTCACATCTCAACGTTAAACTACGCTTTTCATCTACATAAACGCCATTCACTTGTCTCTTCACGGAAGCAGGCCTACAAGTGCCAAAGCCTTGCTGCCTGGCATAGCTTCTGAAATAGCTATCCACTGCCTCCGAACTCTCAAATGGCATTCCAACAGCCGGGGGATCAACAACTCCGACACACTCCTTCACAACCTTGTGACTCTTCTCATCTGGTGTAGAATATATAATGTGCTCTGCAAAAATATGCGGCTCAATACCTTCTTCACAAGGCTGCTCATTGACAACATCACTCTCCATATCAACAACACAACAATCCACTTCCGTTGCGCAATGATTGAGGTCAACAGAACATACTGCCAACGATGTCGATTCACTACATCCCTAGAACAAAAGAAAACGACAACAACATCTTCAATAACAACAGCATCTTCAACAACAACACTGGTCTCCTACTGCTACTTCTGAACATTAATTACTCAATTTTCATATCCTACTTCTACAAATTGCAGCTTCAAAACAAGCATGGGTGGTTTGCAAAAATTCGAAATTGCCATTTTACTGAATTACATAAATTACACAAAACACATTGCAAATTTATTATCAACTGCACACAAATATTCCGCAAACGACAGCCAACGCATTTCGTAAGTTAATGCCCATTCCAATGGCGACACTGGCATTCCAATGCCCATTATATTTAATTTCACATGACGGATAACAACAAACACGATTTATCAACATTCCAATATGGCATAATAAGCAATCGACAAAACACACCAAATTGTTTACCCAATTCCAATAACAACTAAATACAAAGCTCAAGCATTTATTCCATTGTTACCAACAGCAAACAACGATAACACATAAAGCTCAACAAAACAAACAATTAACCTCACCACAAAAAACACACTAACCTCACCGACATCCATTGCACAATTGAGATCCACCACCGTCATCTCTGTCGCATGCATATTTAAGACAAAATACACTCTGTTGCGAGGACAACAAATTCCCCCCCCCCCCCCCACATCTATATCGAATGCGCGGTGAACATGACAGGCTTGTCGCGTACCTATCAAAAATAACCTATTAAAACTAACTAATGTAGCTAGTGGTAACAGGTCGAATCCACAAGGAAGCAACAATTAATTATTAACTAATTAAAGCATCTAGATTAGTAAAAGAGCCTCTTGATTGATTATATTGACTACTATTAATGAAAGCAATGAATTAAATAAAAAATAACTATAATAAACTAAATTCTAGGCTATGGTTCACTATAGCAGTAATTGACAGCAAATTGGCATCAACAATTCATAAATTGGCATAATCAACAGGAACAAAAGCTCTCCGAATCAATTGAACCATAGAACTACTCCTACCGTATCTCTCGACCTAGGAAAGTCTCATTCTACCTATTGATGTTGATCTTGTTCTAAGTCTCAATCGCTAGATCTAGAGACTTGTGACTAATCAGATTAAGCAATTAAGTCGGGCCCTACGAAATTGATTAACATCATAAACATCATTCCCTCTTCCTCACTCACTCAAAATCTCAGTTCACATTATTATTAATCTACGAACTACTCTAAAAAGCAAGAAACTACGGGTTGCCTCCCGCAAGCGCTTGTTTAACGTCGTTAGCTCACCTCTACCCAAACAACTAATCAGAAGAATTCAAAGCCCTGAGTAGCTTGTCAAATTCCCTGCAAACATGTTATGAAGCACTGCATACCGGCATGGACAAGCGCCTTAATTAGCTCAAAAGGAAAGATAGATTTACAAAACAAAAATCAAAAGAAAAATCAAAAGAAAAAGGGAATTAGAAGAAAGAGATGAGAATTTACAACTACCAGTCAGTTCCTCATTAGATAAAATTGACTTAACAGAGATGACCATAAACATTACCTCCACTATAAATCATAGTCAATGGAGGAACCATATCCAACATTGGAAAAGAATCATGAAAAGATAAGGGAGCAGGCTCAACTTTAATAGTATCACTAACAACCTTACTCTCAACAACAACCACTTCTTCCAAAGAATGTGTAGCCAAAAGATCTAAATTATTAGTTGATTCCTCAACAATGATTTTCTACTAAATGGTCAAACATTATCATGAATTCATACATTCCTCCATTGTCCCACTTCGATCATCCTCATTAGAGCCAATATTATTAGGATCCTTAATCGCAAACCATCCATCATTATAATCATCATCATTCGCAAAATCAATTTTGCCTCAAAAGATAGCTGAAGAGAATTTAATCGTTGTTGTAAACAACGTTGACTCTCAACAATCTCACTTAATTGCAATAGATTATTTTTCATTTGCAACTGAAAACTTTTCTGACTTTCCTGAAAATCTTTCATTAAAGCCATAAGTTCTGCTATAYCRTTAGATGGTTCAGGATGTAAGTTATTCATATTAGTTTGAGGAGAAGAGTTATAAGCATGCAAATATGAACCATTGTGAGGACAAAGGGATACATCATGATCATAAGTGTAGCAATTGGAACAAAAAGAAGATTGAGATATATCATTGTAAGTACTATGTGTAGAGTAATTTGCTAGAGTCGGCTCGACATATAATTTCATCTCTTCATCATAGGTTTCTCTAGCACATTGCATCATCACTTTCAAACCTTCTTTTATTGTTAAGCGTTCAAATTGATAATTACACTTATATTCTATCTCCAATTGTGTCATCSKTGTYGCACCCCCATATATCGCGAAACATAAGTCCATTTCACTATACRAATGGTGTGGACCAATGAAATCCCAAAGCCTATCAATATAACGCCAAAACACCTCATCCTCAAATTGAGGAAAATAGAAAGCTATTACAGAAATTTGAAGCATACTAAAAATTAGTCATATAATAATACAATTAATTTTTGCTTTAATATCCTGCCAAATCAGACAACCTATGTCGTCGGAGAACATAACATTTAGGGTTCAGGTGGCCCAACTTTTTTTTCTTACTGTCCATCTTTGCATTTAGTCAATTTACCTCACTTTTACCCCACCAACTTTTTTTCGGGACTTTAGCTTTTCTTAAAATTATAAAATATTTTTTTAAAGCGTGATTGACCACGCTTATCCCAACTACGTTATTGCTTTACATATAGTATATTTGTAAGCAAATGTTAGTAAAGTTGAATCACTTCATTCACTTTGAGTGTTACACTTTTACTACTTTTACTAACATAGTGACATCAACTTTCTTTATCAAAAAAGAGACTTCACTACTCACTTCATTCACTTCCAAAATCCAAAATACCAAAACCATAAAAATCCCCACTCACTCACTCAAATCCTTCATCGCTCCTCTGCAGCTCCTTCACCGCCACTACTCTTCTACGCTCCACCGTCGCCACCTAGTAACAGCAACCAGCAGCATCGCAACTAGTCCAGCTTTATCGCCACCTAGTAGCAGCAACCAGCAGCATCGCAACCACTACATCGGCACCAGTCCAGCTTCGCTGCAGTGCCACACCACCGCCACCACCATCGTACCTTTGTCACTGTATCTTTCACTCTGTATCTCTGAAGATGTATAGTAGTTTTGCAGGTTTTTTGAATCTATAATTTCAGTTTAATTATTTAATTTCAGTTTGAATACATTTGGAATTGTTATTATTTAATTTCAGTTTGAATACATTTGGAATTGTTATTTTGAATCTATAATTTTGTGACTGTGTAATTTTTATTATTATAAAACTAATTATGTGTTACTATTGTTATGAAATTTCTCTGTAATTGTTTATTTGTTGTTCTTGAGTTGTTATTTATTCAATTCAATTCACTGACAACTTCTTTCACATTTTTTTACATTTCATATTTTTAATTGATTTTTTTTTTCAAATAAAATAGCAAAAAAGTTAAAAAGGAAAAAAAAACAGGTCCAACAGGTCCGGTCCAGGTCTAAACTGGAATTTTCAGGTCCGGCTCAGGTATGGACCGGAATTGATTTAGGTCCGGTCCAGGTCCTAGTTTTTTTTAGATTCCGGTCTTCCGGTCCGGTTTTGGACCGGTGCTCAGCCCTAGCTGAGACAGTGTACTAACCAATCGGTTTGGCATTAAACGGATTGGTTGAGCCGGTCTAACCAATTGGTTTGAACATGACCTAATCGATTAGGACTCGATTTTGGCCGGTTATTGATTGGTTCATTTTGGCTTTTAATTGGAGGGATATAATTGTAACTTCTAGCTCATTTATCTTAGGAAAAAGTTGTATTTAAGGAGGAAATATCCTAATTTGTAGAAAGGCTTCATATTATTAGATTTTAGTTTAGATTTCAATTACGTATTCTCTCTCAATAAACCAGAGTTCTTAGTTTTCAACAAAATTTTGCAATTCAATAAAGTTCATCATTCATTATTCTTCATTTCTTTGAGCGCTTCGGTATTATTCAATCTCTAGTCTCTTTTATTATTGTTGTTATTAATTTGTTTCTGCTTTTGATTATGCTTTCTCCAATTATTGTTATGTTTATTAATTACAATATGTGTGAGTAGTTTAGTTTCTAGGGTGATTGGGGTTCTATGGTAAATTAATTAGCATGCTTTGGATTTAATTTAATTCGTAATTTGGTAATTTATCGAATTCTTATTTGATTGTTCTCCATGTTAATCAATTTCGTAGGGCCCGACTTGATTGCTTAATTAGATTAGATAGAAGTCTTTAGATCTAGCGATTGAGACATAATATAAGATCTATGTCGATTTGTAGAATGAGACTATCCTAGGTCGAGAAATACGGTTAGGAGTAGTTCTATGGTTCATTCGATAAGAGAGAACTTTGATCCTGTTTGATTGTGCCTTGTTGTGAATTGTTGATACCCAATAATTGATATTATGCTACTACTACGATAGTGAACCATAGTCATGGACTTAATTGTCATATAGTTAATTCATAATAATTTCTGCTTTCCTCAGTTTAGTTAAACTATTATTCAAAGGTCATTGATTAATTCAGATGCTTTTAATTGATTAATAATAAATTGTTGCTTCTTCGTGTACATTAGTTGGTATTATTAGGTTTTTTGATAGGTACGCAATAAACCTGTCAAATTTAACTTACATAAAGGCATTAAACCAACTCTTCTTTTGAAACTTTATTTGAAATATCATACAGTTTAAATTGTGTTGGCATACTTTTGTGTATTACCAAATCTATCCTTGTGTTTTGCCTCATGTCACAATGAATTGTCCCCGCCGCTAGGACCACTGCACCCTAACCCCACACAACCTGACCATCCATCCTCACGCATGACGCAGCCCATGAGCACTAGAGGAGATCTGGAAACAAAAATTATATTTGTGATCGTATCCTAAAACATGAACCCTCAATGGGACAGTTCAGTTTCATAGGCCGATCCTCTAATTCAAGAAAATTTTAAATTCTCGGATCTAAAGGGATAGAGAGAAGGTAGCATGGAGGAGTAGCAAAGGGAGGAGCAACAATGACAAAAGGGGGAGAATACAACTGGGTTATGCGACAGCAGGTGGAGTTTTCAATTTGCGATAGGAGGCTGAGGGGAGGGTTGCGATGGGTTCACAATGGGGGAGTAGGCTGTTAGGCCGAGGGGTGGTGGTGTTGTGGGTTGCGGGCCATGGGGTGGTAGTGTTGTGGTTTTGGGTGGTTGTGGTAAGGGACAAAGGAGGAGTGAAGAAGAAGATGAGTAATGTACGTAATGGGGATTTTGAGAGGAGGGGTAAAACGATCGATGTATAAAAATATGTGGGTGCTATTTGTAGTATTGTGGGTGAGATTTAGCTCATCTCATTTTGTAAATCAAATGTACACACTTCCACCCTTGAAGAGTTGGAGCCTGAGGGTAGTACATTGTATGACTACTCAAAGTATGTAAAAACCCATTGCTACTTTCAATTCTTTTGAACTTATTTTTCGTTCAATTCAGTTCATTTTTAGCGAATACTTATAGATAGTACATGGCAAGACTACTATGTAACAATCATTGTTATTTACAATTTTTTAATTATATTTTCAGTTCAGTCTTATCCAAACGGGCGGAGTCAAATAAAACAAATATGAAGACGAACAGGTCAAATAACATATATTTGAAAGATTTATATCTAGTGTTTAACGTTGTTTTGGTGAGTCTGTTTTATTCTAAACTTTTTCAAGGATTAAACTACTACAATGCATAGTTTATATTTTACTAGTATTTTTTGCACGCGATGCGTGCGTGCATGTAGAAGAAATAAATAATTATAAATTTGTATGTTTTTCCTTATACCAATAGTTCAAGTTTTTTTTAAGTTGTTCATTGATTGTTTATATTAATTCTGGCTGATGATGATCAATATGTTTCTCACAAAATTTAAATAATAATACGTTAACATAATTAGAAACAATAATAATATTTAAATAGAAATCAATATCGTAAAATAAAGATTTTACGAAAAAATAACAAAGATTGATCGAATTATGATGATGAAAATCTTTAGTACGGAGTACACAATATTATAAAGTTAAAATTTCTCAATCAAACTAAAAAAACTACAAAATTTGAAACATAAAAAATGGATCTAAGAATAAGGTAAACACCCATTGATGATCACGAAAGTTTTTCTAACAATGAACATGAAGTCTTTTTAATGTTGTGAACCTAAGATTAGGAGAAGAATGAGAAGAAGAGTGATTGAGTTAATGGTAGAGTATGAAATGAGAATTTTGGTATTTATACACTCATTAAGTGTAATATATTTGTGGAAAAATATGTATAAATAGATGTATGACAATCAATTGATTTATAAATGAAAAAATTGATAAATTTAGATATCAATTAATTCAATGTATTTAAGGGATGTAAGAATTGATTAAGGAATTGATTGTTTGAATCAATCAAGAAGTTAACTAAGAAAAGATTGATCAAATATAGTTTTGACCATATATATTGATTAATCAATTAAGAGCTTAATTGATTGAAAATAAAGTTATAATTGTCAAATTACATTTTTTATTGAATAACATATGGTTTGTTGTGTAAATAATCGATACATAAAAAGGTATAAATGGAATTTCAATGGGGACATCATTACTCCTCTTCAGTCTTCACTTATGTAATAGAGATTATTGCATTAACTATTGTCTAGATTCATTGYATTTTGATTGACATATAAACGATAATGATTTAATGTTAATTAACGTTGATATTTTTTAGTAACTAATTGTAATTTGAAAAAATTAATGCAAATAAGTTTGATTRATTGATTGATAAATTAATGACTTAATTTCKTTTGTTAAAACTATTCAAATTTTATCCTAATTTGCATGCATTAATGACTTAAAGTTTTCATTTTAAGATGTTGATTGAATTAATTTTTGAATTCTAATTCATTAAGGGTAGTATTGTAACTTCATAGGGGGGACACTATAGCTCCCCCCTTGGCTTATATAATAGAGATTATTTCCTCCATTAAGTTGTGATACTTTGACCGAAAAAAAGTGAGAACATTTTTTGTAATATATATGAAAAATCTAAAATTTATATGTTTGTAATACAAACATGAAGTTGAATCAAACAAGATTACATGAGTATGCTTTTGTGTAGGTGTATAAAACTAAAGCAATCCAAAGTTTATACATAAAATATATCAAATTTTAATATTTTCTCTATTTTTTTATTCTTTTCATTTGCCTTTCACACTATTTATTCACCCCATTTGACCGTCAATTGTTTCATATACATAAAAATTATTGATGTGAAATCTTGTTAAATTGGTTTCAAAAGCATTTTCCAAATATATATTATTTACAATTACAAAATTAAAGATGTGTTAAAATTTCACCGGCCGAGGAAGTATGTGAGCGGTTCTGCGGTAATTTATGCACTCTTAGATTAGTTTTCATACAGTATATTGATTTATTCAATATATTCAGTGAATAACATGTATACATAGTGAAGTGCGGAAATGAACACAGAAGTGTCTGAATCGGTATTAGAAGTATGTACTCGCAAACAGAGAGATTCAGTAAATACTGGACAGTGGTAGTCGAAAATTTAGGCGGAGATGAATGCCGTCATAGATAGCTAAGGATGCTGCGCCACAAAGGAGCCAACGCTTTTGAGGGCGACACATATCATACTTCCGTCATCATCATACAAAAAACACACAAAAGGATAAAATCAATGGGACCCACTTATAAATGTCCTACAGTAAGTACTTGCTTTACTTGCTTAGAGCAAGGGCCCCACATTATGGTTACGCAACAAAAGCCACAAACCACCCCAAAAGTTGCACCACTCTCACAAAATGCCAATTTTATCAAAAGAACAATGCCATTTTTTTTCACATTACAATCCCACTATAATTTTGACTTTACAAAAGTTTTAAATACCTGAAAATCTGAGTTTAACTGTACCAGAAACATATACTTATATTACTGTACTTAACTCATGTAACATAAAACAGTTAAGAATGTAAAAGTGGAGAACATTGTATGTAGTTGTAGACTTGTAGTACCAATCTAAGGAAAACCAACTCATAATACCACTTTCAATGCTAAGTTCAAGCCATGTGGATCACATGAACTCATAATTGACTTCCCCTATTACCATACAAAAGTGGTGGGCATCACTAGGCTACATACTATCATGTTAACATTACATTTATCCACCCCCAAACTGGTAGATATTTTTTGCACTGATGTAAGCTTACAGTTTCTGATGCTCCTCCCGCCGCGCGTGAATCTACTTTGTTGTTGAGGATGAAAGCATGGGGGTTGTCGGAATTCATGTGTCATCATGTGCGCAGATTCTTCTCATCGTTCGTTTTTATTAGCACGGTTTGGTGCACAGGAGAAGAATTGTAATACACAATGAAGGACTTCTCAAGTTATTCGGCCATCTCATATAGTTGAGGGTGGGAAAATCGCCCTCCAATTTTTACATGTAAGGTATAGAAGTGGAACTTCCCTAACAAAATTCTAGGCATGAAATGAAAGGAAAACATTTTGTACAAAACCAGAAAAAATCACCACTTGGGAAAAACCCCCTTACTCAAGTCAGACCACAACTTAATTATAGCAGTTTTGCTTCGACAAATCACTGTGAATAATCAATCTATGGGGGTAATCATCAAAACGGGGAAACATTGTTCTTAAGGAAATCATACTAGAAAAAGATGCACGGGACAAAGAAAAACCATTACTTTCCTCCTCTGTTTTCTTCTCAGGTTTGTTCCTATTTGTTTCCGAAAGCCTCATGTGTAGGAGGTGTCTGTTTCTCTATAATATAACTCTCATCTTAAAGTGAAGAAGACAGGGGCATTAGTGCCTTTGAAAGCCACCTTTGTTTCTTCCAAAGAAGCCATTCCTTGGTTTTGGTATCTCGTGGATGTCCATCACTTGGATTGTTCTTTGCTTTTTGGCTTCAACAAAGACAAACCCAAATGCAAAAGAAACAGCAGATAGATCAGTACGAGATAGGTAAAAAAAAAACAATAGGAACTACTAACTCTTTAAAATAAAGACGACAGTGATAACAGATTTTTAAAAATAGCAAACCATTTTGAGCTTCTCGGTAGTTCTCCTGAAGCCGCTTTGTAGCCGAGGCCAGCCTTTTATCTGGGTCAACTGCCACCTCTTTTTGCCTCTGCATCATCCCAATGGGGGTTGTTCATTAAAAAACTTGAAGAGAAAACTTTTCCAGCTCAGTTCCTCAGTTAAAAAAATGGTTAATATCGATATACAAATCAGTGATAGAAGTTTGATCAATTCAAAACCCTTTTCAAAGATATGTCTCCTCAAAACTCAATTCTCAGCAGAAAATTTGGTCAACTTCTTCAGGTTTCATGATGCAGAATGCAAAATTGATATCTTCATTTAGTAGAAAACATAATCTTCAACCGCATATCAAGCAACAGATGTTTCATTTTTTTGTTATATAAAAAGTGTTTCCATCCCATTCATTAAATTCCAACTTTTAGTAAAACATTTCTTCGGACATTGAAAACCTGTTATCAATCTTCAAAATCAGAACAAAATCAGATATGAGGTTTTAGGAAATGCTGAGCTGGGAAAAGAAAACCAAAAAGGCAGCATTCTGTTTTCTGGTTCTACTTATTTTCTCATCAGCCAAACAGCAAATTGAAATTTTGAAAAGGTATACATTGGATGGAGGAGCTGATGCTGGAGAAGCACTCTTCATGGGCTTAGCAGGAGGATCTCTCCGGGGTGGAGGGAGAGGAGCTTTTCGCTTAGGTTCCAACTCCGAATTATTCTTATCAGACCCAGAACTTCCATCTGTCCACAAATAGAATTCAACAAACAATATCAATCAAAAGAATATTAACTAAACTTATTAATGTACACCTTTATAGAATCGGGTTCTCTTCTTACTGTGTGGATTGGGAGAGTATGCAAAATCAGGAACCTGAAAAGAAATTAAGATAAGCACAAAAAAGTTTAAGATAGAGAACCAACAAAAAAAGCAAAAGAAAGCTTTACAGCATATTCATATTCTTCTGAGCAAAAGAAAAATATACCTGACTGTGATGACCGTTTTGGTTATTCCTTGAAACATTTTGCTGAGGCGAATCTCCATCTGCTGAAGCCCGTAATTTCCAGTGATACATTACAAAGGAAAGGAATAGATCAGATTCAGCACAAAGAATAAATAAATCACCGCCTATTTTTGCTTCTATTATATGATTCCATTAACACAAATAGGAACAAATCAAAGGAAGGAAGAGAGAGACCAATAAGATTGTTCGAGGAATGAACTTCACCCGGTGTGTTTGACCTAACCCATTCATCGACCAAGTCCTTCCATTTTCTAACAAGAAAAGTAGCACACCAAACAATTCATATCAACAACTTCATTTCTACTTTCTTAAAGCTAACAAACTTGTTTTAACACTTTAAAGGAACTAGAGATTGAATGAAATTTGAAACCTGACGAGGAGTTTAACCAATCTCCTAACATCGTTCGACTGATGCTTCCTCAATCGATTCACATGCCTTCCGATATCAGTTTCCTTCAGAATCAATCACAATAAAGTTGAGCACTTCCCCAAACTAATTGAAACATTGATGCAATATTAAACAAATAACTGAAACTAATATATAAATGTGCTTAATACTAACTTTGAGAGCCTTGAATGTGATGTCCATATCAGCTAAACTTTGCAGCAAATCAACCAGTGATTCCTCAGACTACAATTCCCCAAATTCATAATAATTTTATCAGACAATCAATCAAATCAAAGTGCTACAATAACTATAATTCAGCACAATCTGAGACAAACAATAACCTGACGAGGATCTTCAATCTGCTCTTTAATGGATAAAATTCTAGTGAGCTCATCATCTTCATCATCTTCAACTTCATTCTCAACAAACCTCCGTATATGCTCCTCGTCTTCCTCCCCCTCCTCCTCCTCGCCCCCACCAATGGAAACCGGGGTCGAAGGCGAAACAGATTTGTGGGTCATCTCTCTCTCACTCCCAAACACAGATTCAACCACAGCATTTGTGGCAAACCCATTAGAGCTTCTCTCACAGTTATGGCAATTTGTGTACAGTTTTTCAACAATACCATCTCTCTTAACTCTGAGTTCATCACCATAATCTAAAGATGCCACCTTTATTGCAGTTTCTATTACCCCCCATATATCCACCCCAGAATTCCCCAACATCATTCTGAAATCATCCAAATCCATTCTCAAACCACTATTTACACCAACCCCACCAAATATTTTATCAAAACCAATTCAACTTCCTCACTTTTTTTTTTTTTCCTTTAAATCTTTATTGCACAAAAGATTTCCACTCTTATAAGCAATATCTCTGCAACAAAGAAGGCAATAAAAGAGATCTACAATATCAGATACACAATACAACACAAATCAATATTGGAAAATAAATAATGGGAATCAAATTAATTGCTTGACAAGATGAAAGTGAAAGTACCTACAACAGATCTGATTTTGAAGTTGTTCACCCAATACAAAAAAAAAAAAAAAACAGGAAAATCCAGAACTTTCTTGAAAAAATAAAAATTAAAAATTGATGCCCTGATTGAAAAATGAACACCCTTTGATGGGACTTTCTTGCTCTGCCCAACTTTGCTGGTTTTCTGTTATTGGAATATTGGAATAATAATTGGTCTTTGTTTATTTTTGTAGTATTGTATTGTTATTATTATTATTATTATTATTATTATTATTATTATTATTATTATTATTTCTTAGTATTATTGCTATTGGGTTGTATTCTAATCTTATCAAGTGTGATTTATTACAATAATAAGGATATTAAAAATTAACAATTATAATAATAAGATTTGAAAATGAAAGTATGTAACAAATACAATATACGCTGACCTTTGAAGAAGAAGAATGAGAAGAAGAAAAGGCGAAGTATTTGAGAGGAAGATGAAGAAGACAATGATATGATGAAATTGAAGAGTTAAAAATTGTGCTTCCAATTTTAATTTTTTAAATTAAATAATAAAAATGGGAAAATGTATTGTATGTGTCGTGTGTGTATGTGTGTGGGTGCACAAGGGAAGGGACAGGGAATGGAGAGAGAATGGTGTGTTTGGATAGTATTATAATTTGGGTTAGGTGGTAAATTATGAGAATTGAGAGGAGGAATAATTTGGGATTTAGGCCTCCCAATTATGGCAAATATCCTACTTTTTTGGGTTTTTCTTTTCATTCTTTTATTTTTACTGCATGTTTTTTGAATGGCTGATTACATGTGGAATATTGGTGCCATTTTGGTATATGCTAGATTGCTAACACATAATTTCTTTTTTCGTTTTTAGAAGGTAGGTTTAACACCTAAGCCAAAATGTCACATTTATTTTATTTTTAACTAGACTGGCTCGAGCATTATTACTAAATAGAAATAATTAGGGAATACTATTTTTTGAGTTACAAATAACTAATCTAAAATTATATATTCATGGATTGAAATAAAGATTTATATAAATTAACTTTATTTTTGCATAGTACCAAGTGTAACCTTTAAAATATGATTTTAAAAATATTAAATTGGCAATAAATTACATCAAATTGGATGAATTTCCAAATTTTACTTCCTTTAATTTCATCAATAATGTTTTCATATAACTCTATACTATCTTAAAGTACAGTGTTGGTTGGGTTCTATTCCAAAAATAATCACTTTTACGTAAACAAATAAATGTTTTGTATAGTATAGCCTTAGAAAAAGAGTCTATTGTAAATATAAATACTAAGTTGGCTACAAGTTACTACCTCGTACATCAAATTGGATGAATTATCAAACTAATTTCCTGAAATGTTAGTAGTGTTTTCATAAAATTTTATGTTGTATAGTATCGGGTAAGAGTTATGTAAAGTAAAAAAATAAAATAAAAATTCACTTCCTTCGTAAACAAATAAACGCAATAAAAATTCAATATATATTCGGTGTAAAAAATAAATAAATAATTTTAAGCCATCGTTTTAATCGGAGAGCTGATGTTGAACTAATAAAAATGTTTTTCTAAACAATGACATCAAAATTCATCGCAATATGGCCAAAAAGAATATGAATATCTTAGGTCATCCAAAAAAATAATGAATTTGTAAACTTTGTTGTGAAGAGAGAATGGAGTTGAAGTGTTTTTTCAAAAAAAAGTAAATCAAAATTAATATTCAAGGGTTAGTATTTATAACGTTTAATTTGTATTTTATTTGAGAAAGTTGAGGTAGTTTCTTTGTTAAGGGGTGAATGTAGGAGATATTTTTATCATTTTTAAAAAAAATAAATTACCAAAAAAATTAGGTGGATTAAGAGGAAAGCTGCATTAAGGATTTCAAGGATTCTCATTAAAACCAACATTTCTTTTAGGGAATTTCCACATTGTATCATTGTATTTTTTTGAATTCCCTTTGATACCGCCATTTATAATTTAATTCAAATGATACCATTATTTCATTGTGCTAATCCAACTCATAAACTAAATTAGAATTTGCTAATTAATAGGTAACCATGGTTAGGCATATTGACTTTTCGCTAAGTTGACCCCAATCAAAATTGTTAAACGCAATTTCCCTACCCACTCCTCCATTGTTACTGTCTTTTCAATTTCCTTTCCTTTTGCTTTTGAATTTTCGCACCATTGGACTCCCTCTTCGTTGTTGCTCTGGTTTACGAGTCCCTTTTCTTCAATTCTTCATCTTTTTGCAAGCCTCATCTTCTTCCTCTGTCATTTGAAGTTGTTTGAAAGGTAAGTTTCTTGATTTATTTCTCAATTTCGTTCAATTTTTTTGGTTTATTTTGCTCGAATTATTTGTAGTTGATCAACGAAAAATGTATGATTTTGCATGTATTTTTTTTTTGCTTTGCATCTGTAATTTGGATGATGTAATTGAGTTTTATATGTTCTTGTGAAGTCGAATTTTGCATTGGTTTGCTGAGAATTTTGAGATTCAAGTAATGTTTTAACTGCAATTTTAGTTGATTAATTGATAATGATTGAATTTTAATGTGTTTTGTTTTTGCTTTGTTACTGTAATTTTAGTCGAATTTTCTGATTGAAGTAATTTGCTGTGTTTATTTTAATTGCGATTTTATTTGTTTAGTGGAATTTTGCTTAGCATTGCCTTCACTTTTCACATTTCTTCAAGTAATTGTGTTGTTGACTTCTTGCTTTGGTTCTTTTGGTTTTTTGTGGCATAATGCAGTATGGATAATGAGAAAATTCTGAAATTTTCATATCAAGGTTCTTATGTTGATATGAAGATAGATATAGATAGGTTTCGGCCCCTCTACTTGACATTGTTATTGCTTATGAGGACAGAGCTAGGCTTTTGGGGTATACCATTCCTATTAACCCAAACTTTAGCTATGGATGGAACATGAGAAATTGGAATATGAACAATGACAAAGATGCTATGAATATGATTAAGATATTGTCAGGTTCTTCTACTATACACATTTCGGTTAAGTCTTGTAAGAAACCAAGCGAGCTTAACAAATTGGTGTTGCAACTAAGAAAGACAAAGAACAATGAAGTTGGTGATGTTAACCCTACTGTTGCTGCTGTTGTGGTTAACCCTAAGCCTGAGAAATTACCTGTAGTGAGCAAGGACAAGGGGAAAAGTGTTGCTACTGAGATTTGTGGGGGTGTGAATGATATTGGTGATGATGGGGTAGACACTCATTTGAAACACAACAAGAAAATAAGCTATTACCGACCGTCCGAAACAAATCAAAAACCGTCGGTAAAAACGCGGGAGCGATCGGTAAAAAGTTTACCGACCGCTAACGGTCGGTAACAGGCGGTCGGTATATATATGGACGGTAAATGAGGTTTTACTGACCGTCAATAATAACAGACTGTAATCTACGACGGTTTATAACGGACGCAAATTACCGACCGCCAAACGGTCGGTAATGATGTGGATTTGCGACCGTTGACGGTCGRCAACTTGAAGACAAAATTATATAAAATATGACATTTTACCATTACCGACCGCCAAACGGTCGGTAAAAGTCAAATTTTCTAATTACTTTGACTTTTACCGACCGCTTTAGCGGTCGGTAAATGTGCACAATATTTTTTCTWTTTGTCGCTTTATATTTTGGTTTTTATTTTGATACATTGATGCCACTTACTTTAGTGCGGTCCCCCATTGACACAGGAATTAGGAAATCAATATTAAAAACCAATAAASGAAGTTTAARCATGCAAATTGTATCTTTTATTTATAATGAATGGTAAATATATACAAYTGCAATTACATCTACTCCGTATCTCAAAAAATTATTAAACCAATTCCACGCACTAAAATTTGGGACAAAAAATTCCCAATTCAGTATAAACTAACAATAAACTTAAAAAAATCTTGAAAACGAAAATTATTCAACTATTCCTTAGAACATCTCTCAAGAAACTTGTCCAGCATTTTCTTGAAAAAATCCCCTTCTTGAACTTATCTTCAACAAATCTCTTCACAAATAATTGAGGGACAAATMTGAAACAAAATAAACCAAAACAATTAGATCACTAAGCGAAAATTAAAACAACACAAAAATTAAAACCAGACATTAAAAGTTTAAAACAACACGCATGAAAATGAAATCAAACACGAAAATCAGAAAAAAAACGAAAAGAAAATTGAGAAAAAAATAAAAACGAAAAAAAGAAATCGAATAGAAAATCTAGAGAAAATGAAAAACCCATGAATTCGAACCTAATTCAGAAAAGAAAAGTAAAACTAGATCTAAAATTTATTATAACAAAATTTTGAAAAATCAACAAACAATGAACAAGACAAATTAGTAAAAAAAACACCAGAAAAAAAACACGAAATAAAAAAAACGAAAATAATGAAAGAAATTGAAAGGGAAAACGAAAAAAAATCAAAACTTATTACTGGATCTGAAAAGTAAATTGACAAAAAGCAAAAATCAAAAGAAATAACCCCAAAGAAAACAGATCTAATAATGAATTCCAGAAAGAGAAAAAAAGGGTAAAAAGATTTCAAAAAACATAGGAAAAAAAATCAAAGGAAAACATATATCAAGAGAAGAAAAACAAAAGAAAACAAAATAAAAAAATCAAAAGAAAAATAAAAAAATAAATAAAGCCAACCTAGATCGGGGCGGCGGCGAAGGCTTGTGGTTGCTACGGCGGCGGCGGCGACTCGACGACACAAGTGACGGTCCAGCTTCGGCCAAAAAAATTAAGAGGATGAGGAGTGAGAGAGTGAATGAAGGGATGAGAAGTTGAGGAGAGAGAGAGAGTGATGTTGAATGAAAGGATGAGAAGTTGAGGAGAGAGAGAGTGAATGAAAAAAATGAAAAGAGTGGGTAATAAGTCATGTGTGAGTTGTGAGTTGTGAGTTGTGACTCTTGTGAGTGTGAGGCCCACGTTGTGGTCGGGCAAAACAAATTATAGAAATTAAGTTTACCGACCGTCAATGGTCGGTAACTCGACTTTGGCGGTCCGTAATGTTTTCTTCCAAGTCAAAAATATATATCGACCATATTTCCGACCGTACAACGGTCGGAAAAATTATAAACCGGACGGTAATCTCCGCCCAATTTAAAAAACAGTCGATATATGTAAAAAACGGTCGGTAAATTGCGTCCAATAAAAAACGGTCGGTAATATGACATGTACCGACCGTTTTTTTGACGGTCGGTAAAATCCGTCGTTAATAGCGCGGATTCTTGTTGTGAAACAATTTACCTTTGATGGATTTGTTTACCTTAATAATGAGCCTTACCATGCCGATGCTCATTTAACTTGGACTGACATTTCTTATGATGTCCCCCTTGATAATCTTTAGTCCTTTCAAAAATGGTTGAAAGAAATGAAAAAGAAAGAAAAGGCAGAGATAGCAAGGAAGAAGAAGGGTGAATGTAGTGGTGGTAAGGATAAGGAAAAATCTCATGCATTTGTGGTAATTGATGAACCAGAATCTGTTGAACAGAATGGTACTGTGTTTGCTGAACAAAACACATCAGCTTTTAACCCAAACCCTCTCAGCCCTAAACATAGCCCAACTCCTATGTCAGTAACTTCACATTGTACTCCTACTCATTCCATTCCAATTCTTGCTTCTAACAACCCAAGGAGGAGCCCTAGATTAGCAGCTAAATCTGTTCAAACATCAACGGAGACATCATCTACTAATGAGCAAGCAACGACTGAAGTATTTGCATTTAAAATGGCTAGAAGTACTGCTGTAAAGAAAGGGTTATATGGGTATCCGATCCAAAAGGCAAACACAAATTACTCAACCTACTGTTGTGAGTGCTGCTATGAGTAATGCTTTGAGTTCTAATCTAAATCATAATTCAGTTGAAAATGAACATGGTTAGGAGGACAATGACAGTGATGAAGATTTGATTAATGGATTTCAAATGCTTTTAAATAATGATTTATTAGTAGAGGACTTCTCATTGGAAACTGTAGTTGATCAATGACATCCACAACAATGGTATGACTTTCTGGATGATGATGAGAATGATGAAAGATACTTTGCTAGACTGTACAGGAATGGTGAGATATATGAAGACAAAAATATTGGAAAAATAGTGTTGAGGCCATGGATCGGATGATTTTCACTGAAAAATCACACTTCAAGGAGACACTACATGATTATTTCATATAAGAAAGTTTTACAATTGTTGTGTTGTAGGCTGACAACACTAGGTACACTGCTACATGTGCTGCTGAATGTTGTGAATGGAGAATTCATGCTTCAAGGTTAAGTGATGATAGGACATGGGCCATCAAAAGAATATGGCCAAATAAGCACAAGTGTAGGGGCCTCATAACTTACAATCCTTTGTGTACTATAAAGTGGGCTGGGTCAAAACTAATGGAAGATATTAGGTCTAAGCCTGACATAAAGGCAAAGGAACTCAATGAAATCATATTTCAAAGATATGGCACATACATGAAAAAAATCCTCTTTGTACAATCTGATTTCATACGTTGTGAATGAGTTATTCAAGGGACATGATGAAAGCTATGGATTTCTGCCTTCTTATGTTCAGATGGTTCATGAAACAAGTCCAGGGTCAAAGGCTTTGTGTTCTTTTTTTGACATTGGATACCCAGAGAGAGCAATGCAATTTGGTGCATGTTTTATTAGCTTTGCTGGGCCAATCAATGGTTTCTTAGCTGGTGCAAATCTCTTATTGGTCTTGATGGTGCCCACTTAAAAGGAAACTATGATGATATACTCTTGTCTGCTATTGCCATGGATGCAAACAATGAAATATACCCATTAGCATATGCCATTGTTGACATTGAGAATGAGGACAACTGGTGTTTTTTCTTCTGACAAATATATAACATGGTGAAAGACTCTAGCATAGACAACTAGACAGTCATTTCTGATAGACAAAAGGTATGTMATTCATTCAAATCCATTTTTATTAGCAACTAACATTACTTGAAATGACTACTCTAAAATGTTTCTATGTTTTTTGTAGGGTGTGGATCCCGCCTTCAAAAAAGTTTGGCCTGAAGCAAAAAGAAGGTACATGTAGGCACCTCTCAAGGAACTTCAAGAAAGAATTTCCTAGACCGTTAATGTTCATTTTATTCTGGAGAGCCTGCAATGCAACAAATGCTTTCACATTTAAGAAAGCAATGGAAAGGTTAAGAAAAGAAGGAAAACAAGCAGTCATGAATTGAAATGGTTTGCTGATCTTGGAAATTAGTCCAAGTGGACTAAACACAAGTTTGATACCAGCTTATGCACTGACATAAATACTTCCAACTTTTTTGAAAGCTTCATCTCAACATTAGGAGTTGACAGATGAAGATCAGTGCTTACTTTGCTAGAAGGTATGCTTTTGAATTAACTTCAAATAATGGTTTATATGATAAATGAAATTTATGTAATTCTAATGTTTATTTAAATCTAGGCATTAAAAGGGTGTGTATGGTTAGGATCTCAACAAGGAAGCAACAGGCACAGACATGGGATGATAATGGGATATGTCCTAAAATAATCAAGCAACTACAAAACACTAAAGAAGCCACCAAATTTTGCAAGGCATACATGTCAACCCCCGGAGAGTTTGAAATACATTAGGGGAGGAGCCAATTTCCATTAAGCCTAAACAATCAAAAGTGTGCATATGGGGCATGGCAGCTTATAGGTATACCCTGTAGACATGCAATGAGAGTACTAATTGCATCAAAAGAGGACCCTTGTCAATAGTTGGTACTCAGTTGCAACTTATAAAGAGACATACTCTCACAACATTGCTCCAATACCTGACAAAGAAAAATGGCCAACATTTGAAGGTCTCCATAAGGTGCTGCCACCACCTTTGAAAAGAGGAGTTGGGAGACCATGCAGGAACAGAAGGAGAGAAGAAGGAGAGGCTCCAAAGACAAAGAGGTCTAAGACTATCACTTGTTCTAAGTGTGGTCACTATGGACACAACAAGGAGACTTGTGGTGGGGGGCCAACTGTGAAAGAAAGTGGACATACTGAGCCTGTGTGTGACAGTGAACAAGAGGAAAGCAACAACAAAAAAGGGAAGCAACAAGAAAACCAAACAGGATGCTGAAGTGTTATCTCAAACTGGAAGCCAACCACCTCCTGAGGATTGAAGCTACTGCATATGTGTAGAGAGTGTTTTGATAGTTTTTGTAAACATTTTCCACTCCTAGAAACTTAATAAGTACCTTAAATTGTCGAGTGTATGCTGTTGTTTTTGAATTGTCATGTGTGTACAGCTTTGGTATCAACCTGATATGTCCTGAGTAATACTGAATTTTTGTGATGGATTTGCCTATTGAATATTGAGTGGTTACATATGATTTGTTTCTGATAATATTGAATCAGATTTTTTCTTTACTAATCTGCTGTTGGAATTTCCATATTTTCTGATACTTAATATTGGTTACATCTGATTTTTTTTCCGCTCAATCTAATTATGTTGGTCATGCTGGTTAAAGTAAGCTTTAAAGTGGATTTTGCGTCTGCAGTAATTTTAGGTGCATAAACTCACTTCAGCCATAAACTGCAATTTTTGAAGTGATTATGGTGGTTAAATTCAGCCATAAACTAACAGGTATGCTGGTATGGGAGTCAAAGCATCTCATTTCTGTCAGTACTGCTATATAAGACTGGCTTACTTCAAGTAAATTTTCTTTTGCACCTCAAAGGCATTGCTTATATAGTTAGTAGCTAGTGTAAGAGAACAAAGTTATGAATTATGACATGCTGTAATTTCTTAGGTCTTCCTTTGTGGTCGATGAAACAAAGGGCCATGATGACAATATTTAGCACCCTTCTTACAGCAATAGCTTGGCCAGCCACCTTGCTTGCACTTACTGATTTTATAGACAACAAGTGGACTATTGTTGTAAACAGGTATATTATGTTGCAAAAGTTGTTTTGTAAGCTTTTTTTGTTACCTACTTTATATACTAATTCATAACTTTGTTCTGTAATCAATTTTTATCCCGTGTCAATTACCAAATGTAAAGCATGTGTTGAAATTGTTAATAGCTTGCTCATTTGTTTGTGCTAGAGCTTCTAATTTGGGAACCTCCTTTAATCTTTTGTATATAAGTCGATAACTCACCTTATGGTTTACGAGTAATGTTTATTAGCAAAATACAAGATTCAGGAAAATACTCTATTACAATCACTTCATAATCACAGCAATTGATTGAAATAATCACATTACAATCACTTCAAGCTAACAAAAAAAGAGAACCAAATACATAATCACTTCACGCAATTGATTGAAATTCGAATTTCTACGAACTTGGTTGGAGCACATTTGGGGCAAGCACTGGAATTAGAGTAGAGTCGAGCAATTGGGATCGGAGGAGGATCGATTGGGATTCATAACTGCAATTAGAGCACAGTCGACCAATTGGGAGGAGGATCAATTTGGATAAGGTTATGCAATTAGAGCACAGTCGATCAAAGTGTTAATGGAGGATTAGGTTGAAAGATTGAATGGTGATGGTGAACCGTAGGATGTCGACTTAGCAGGGAGAATGAATGATTATATTTGTTTTAATTAGCTAACTCTGGTTAAGGTATAATTAGGTTAACACTAATTTAGTTTTTGAGTTGGATTAGCACAATGAAATAATGGTTTCATTTGAATTAAATTATAAATGGTGGTATCAAATGGAAATCGAAAAAGTACAGTGGTACAATGTGGAAATTCCCTTTCTTTTAATAATAGGATAACAATTGAAGAAAATATTATTTCCTTTGTTTTTTTATTAGTTGTTCTACTTTTCTTGGAAGTTTTTAATTACTCGTAGATGTTTTCTTACACTTTTTTAGTATTAACTAGATTAGTTCCCATGTGATGCACAGTTTAATTAAAAAACTATTAAAGACTATTTATTTAAATTATAATTCATTAAATATTTATAATGATGATAGATGAAAGTTGAAGACAGGATGTTAAAGAATTGGATTTTTTGGATTATACCACCTTTTGTTTACAAGTTTCTTAAATTCCCACCTTATGTTTTTTTTTAATTCCCACCTTAAACTTCACATTTGTTTTTAAATTACCACCAGTTAACAGTTCCGTTAGGGGTAGCCGTTTGCTTGTGGGCCCCACTGACTCTTTTAACTCAAAACCAATTTACTCCTCACCAACACTCGATACTCTTCTCTCTTCGCCCATTTCTCACCCCTTTCACCTTCACTTTATCTTTTTCTTTTGTAATTTTTTTCCCCCATTTTTACTGCAATTTCTTCGTGTGGATGCAAACATCACTTGTGGGCCATTGTTGAAAGCTGCTCTTGGTTGAATTGTCCAAAACAACCTCGATTTGGGTCGAAATTATGCGATTTTGTGGGCATTACAAGTATTTCTTGTTTATTTTAATTAATTAATCATCTTTGCTGCTTAATTCATGTTTTAATTTATTTGCAATATGTTTGGTGGTGTATTCTGATTATATATATATATATATATATATATATATATATATATATATATATATATATATATATATATATATATATATCTTTTGCAATTGTTTAATTAATTGGTTTTCGATTAGTTTAATTGGGAATCCTAGGAAACCTAAAAAAGTTGGTTTTGTTAATTGTTGATTGCTTTTTTTTATTGCAGAATGTATAGGAAAAACTCAATTTTAGGATTAATGTTGGAGGTGATTTCGTTGAAAAGCCTATTAGGGGAAGGAGGGCACTTGTTTATCAGGGGGGATTATTTATTTGAAGTGTCAGGTGTTGTTGTGTGAGGTGAATGTGAAAATGCTTAGAGATGCTGCTTTGGAAGGGTATAGAGTGAATGGTGGTGGAGTTCCTAATTTAATGACTTTCAGCTTTGGTTTAAGGAGTTTAAATAATCTTTGTTGAATGGTAAATGTGAGATTTTGGATGAGGATTCAATTAGGAAGATGCTGTTGACAGAGGATGAGTATGGTGGCATTGATGTGTATTGTACACCATTAAAATCTGGTCCCACACCATTGAATCCAACTCAAAAATTTAGGTCAAAGAATCCCAATTCACAACACAGTCAAACAACCCCTATTCACCCCTTTTATAAAGTGAAACTTGAGAAAAAAAGCAGTCCAAGATTCTCAATTAAAAGCTAAACCTAACACTCCCAAAAAACCAATTGATCCTACTGCTCTTATCATTCTTTCAAAGGCTGAGTGGCTTAGGGAGTGCTCAAATGTGCAGCAAACATCTCAAATTTCATCCTCCATTCTTAGTCCTAATATTCCTAGTGTAGAAGCTTGTGTGAATTCAAATCAAACCACTCCTCCAACTAAAACACAACCTGTTTCCAAGAGGTCTACACCTAGAGTTAAGCAAACTGCAAGGAAAGGGAAGGTCAGTAAGGACAAAGGGAAGGTTGTGGTTAGTTCAAAGGTTAAGAGGAAGATTGATTTGGAGGCAGAGGAGTTTCATGTTTCAAGTTCCAGTGATGATGAGAGTTTTAGTGACATTGAATTAGAGGCAGGGGGAGGATTTTGCTCTAACTAAGGCTTGGGAAGATGAGCTTTTCCTTAATTCAGAAGAACTTCCAACTCTATCTGAGCTTTTGAGGGATACTGAAAGATCTTTGGGGGTGAAGGACAAAGAATCAAAGGCATGAAATCAGGTTGTGCAACTAGACAAGGATCTTGAATGTTTGGGTTTACAAGTCCAAGAAGAGCCTGAGAGGTGTGAGGATGATTTGGAGATTGCTGATAGTGAAGATGATGATGTTGATAACTGCTTAGTTTTTAGGCCTGAAGTGGACTTGAAGAAGTGTTTGCAGTGGCATGCTATTGAAAACAAGTACGACTACTACTTCCTACATAGTGATTATGATCGGATTATTACTGTGTACTGTAAAAACAAATGTGGACGTTTGTGGGATCCAAACAAATGCAGAATAGTTGGTTATACATGTGCAAAAGAGGGTAAGTTGAACTGTGACTTTAGGCTTCATGCTAGAAAGCTCCAATATCAAGATTTTTGGCAAATTAGAACGCTAAACCTTGAGCACAAGTGTGTTAGGATGTTGGTGAACAGTAAAGTTAGTAGTGAGTACCTTAGTGAGAGGTATTTGGAAGATTGGAAAATTAATCCAAATTGGAAACTCAAGGAGTTCATTAAAAAGGTCTTTCTTGACTTAGGTGTTGAGGTTTCTTATAATAGAGCATGGTTGGCTAGAGCTAGAGTGAAGGTCATATTGTATGGGAACTCTTCAGAACAGTATGCCAAAGTGTGGGAATATGCTGGTGTAGTCAAGAAACATAACCCAGGGTCCAATGCTGTTGTTTTAGTGGATGGTTTAGGGAGTCCTGAACCTCCTTTGTTTCTTAGGATGTATGTTTGCTTGGAGGGTTGCAAGCAAGGTTTCAGGAGAGGTTGTAGGCCTTTGGTGGGTGTCGATGGTTGTCATTTGAAGGGAGCTTACCCAGGGCAAATATTAGTGGCAGTTGGCAAGGATGGAAACAACAATATTTATGAAGGTGAGCATAGATCAAGCCAGTATGCTGTCAACCTACTTGAGTGTACTTGTACCTGCTATGCTTGGGATTTGATTGGGATACCATGCATCCATGGTTATAGGGCAATTTTGGAGCAAAGGGCTGATCCTTATGATTATGTGCATCCGTTTTACAGTCGAGCCCACCTACTGCAGGGCTTATGAGACGACAATAAATCCAATGCCAGGCTCCAACCATTGGGAGAGGACTAGTTTGCCATCACCTCTACCACCAATGCCTAGGCCTATGCCTGGAAGACCCAAGTTACATAAGTGGAGGAAAGAAAAAGGAGAGGATGATGAGAGGAAGCTGAAAAGGTACAAAAAAACCACAACATGTGGCAGATGAGGCAGAGAAGGTCACAACAAAAAGAAATGCAAACTTGATCCTTTACTAAAGCAAGAAAAAACCAAGGGAAGGCCTACTGTGCAAACTGCATGGACTAAGGATCAAAAGGCTAAGATAAAAGCAAGAAATATAAGAAAGGTAATTGGTTTTAGGAAGTTTTTAATATTTAATGTTTTTGGACCAAGTATGCATTTATAAGTTTTGATTATATTTTTTCTTTTGGCCTAATATATATCATTATCCTTGTATATTTAGGAGAAGGAAAGTGCATTCGTCTTGGGAAACCAAACAACCAAGGCATCACAAGCATCCACTTCAGGAACTTAAACCAAGGCTAAAGAATCATGCACAACTACTTCTACAACTAAGGAAAAGGCTCAATCAGCTCAACCAAGGCCTAAATACATACCCAACAAAGTCAACAAAGAAAAAGAGCCTCTCTGAAATTTGTGGCTGAATTCTTGTATTAAGATCATTAGACAATTTTAGGACTTCTTTTAGCATTTTAAGTTAATTTCACAATGTATTGAGATCATTAAACAATATTATGATGATCATATCACTAGACTTTTGTTTGAATTCATTTGTTTGAATGCAAAACAGGTTGTGTACTTGTGTTAAATGCAAAATATTTGATCACAATATGTTGGACAAACTCTCATTTCATTCCATTTGATTCAAATCCAACAACACATTCAATCCAAAATGGAGAGTTCACAAAGACTAAATAAGTACATAAAACTACCACCATTCCAACAAACTAACAATACTGCCTACAACCACCCTAACAATCAGTGATAACAACACACTAATTAAACATAAAAAACCCTACAACAACCATAACCAATACTACAACAACAACAACCCTTGAGCTACCCCAAGCCAATTCAGGACCATTTCTGCTGCTGCGAACCATCAAATCACCCCTAGCAGCCCTATACTTCACCCTGAGCCTGTCATTCTCAACCAACAATAGAGTCCTCTGCACATGCACGTCGACAACAGTAGCTTCAAGGACCTTCTTCTAGTCAATCAAATTGTTGATGATGACTTTCTGCCATTCCTCCATGTTCGCATCCACCCATTTAAACAACTTGCAGCCTTTCTTCTCAGGGTCCCCAGGTTCAAAGAACTTGCAACAAATGAATCTCCTCCCTGGATTCCTGCTCGTCCATGACTGCCTCCTTGCAATTGGAATTCCACAACCACACTTTTGCACTTCATTATCACCCTTCCTTGCAGCAATAAAAAAAACATTACAATTATTGAATTTAGAATGAAAATCGAATAGCCCTAATTCTTATTTAAAAAAAAACCCTAAAATTCAAGATTCAATTGCAATGTAAAAACCCTAAAATTAATAATTCAATTGCAATGTAATTCCCCAAAATGTAATTCGAAATTAAATGTAGATGAGGAATTTGCATTTACCTGATTTCTATGAGTAGATTTGAGCCACTAATATGAAGAAATGGGATTACGAAGAGAGAAATGAAAGCAAATGGAGGAACACGAGTAAACAGAGGAGATTATAAAGGATAAAGAGTGAGTGGGGCCCAAAACCAAACGGATTCCCTAACGGAACAGTTAACTGGTGGGAATTTAAGAACAAAGAGGTAATTTAAGGTGGGAATTTAAAAAAAAACATAAGGTGGGAATTTTAGAAAACATGTAAACAAAAGGTGGTATAATCCAAAAAATCCTAAAGAATTTAATAACTAAGTTTTTTTCGCATAATTTATCATATTTATTCACGTGCCTTGAACGTTTCGATAATCTTATAATTTAATCATACTCCGTATGTTGTATTCGTATTAATATTTTATACTCCCTTTGTAGTCTAATAGATAGAGGTGTTAAGTTTTGACCTGACTTGAAAAATCTGTGTAACCCAACCCACAAGTGATGGGTTTTGACAATCTTTTGAGATTTTGACCCATTTAAACCTAACATGTGTTTTGAAACCCGCTAAAATCCATTAATTTTTAACCCGACTGATTTCAACTCAATCGGTTAAGAACTTTTAAATATTATTGTTTGATTTGTTGATGATTTCTATCACTTTAGTCTATTAAAATCTTACACCTGTATCAAATATTGAAACTGTCATTTTTTATGGTTTATTTGTAGAAAATGTTTATAAAAGACACTATTTGTCAATTTTTGTTAATTCAAGAAGACGTGGTACATGCTTTTGAACATTTTATCAATGAAGTATGTTGTATGTATGTATGTATGTTAGTATGTATTACATATTATATATATTATATAATTATATATATATATATATATAATTATTTATTATAATATATATATATATATATATTTATATATAATATATATATATATATATATATAGATTAAGAGAGAGAGAGAGAGAGAGGGGAGGAGAGAGGAGAGAGAGAGAGTCAGGATCCAGTGAAACCACATGTTATATGAAAACGTGAAAACCAAAATAAATGGCTACATTTTACATTTTAAGGGGTACATACAAGCAGTAAAGGGGTACACAAGACTTTCAGTACTATTGATGAACAGTACACGTGTACCCCTTTAAACCTTCAATGTACCCCAGATTGAAATACAAGTATATACATAGATTAAATCGTGACCGTCCATCTCCAAATCCTACGGTCAAGATTAAAAGTTTTTAGTTTTCACCTAAGGTTTGTGTTTTCACATGATCCTATTCCTATATATATATATATATATATATATATATATATATATTCATTATTTAAATATTTTTTTTAATATCTTACACTAATTGCTTGTACATAAGTATTGAGTATATTATGATCATAACATTGTTTAAAACTATGATATAGAATATCAACAATATAATTTGCAAGTATATTGCCATGCGATTAATTTGCAAGTATAATTTGATCTCCGTGATTTAGTCAAGAAATTGCTCACCATGACACATAATTTTTATAGAGTATAAATTATAGAGTACATAAGGATAATTATAAATTACAAAATCATAGCATATTTAGAATATTTTGCAAGGTCATACAAATGATATCTCAAGATATTTTCAAAATATTTTAGGGAAAATATAGTTAGATGAATTTAAAAAACAATATTATAAATTTATCTTTTAAGGTTATTTTATAGTACAAAATATATTTTATCCTGAAAATATAGTATAGGAAAAATGAGTCGGAAAGTAGTGAACGACAGAGCTAAGATTAGGCTAATTTAYGTAATTATGTGGGGGTCCTACCATATATATTCTCGGCTTATTTTTCACCTAATATAATATAGTTGCATGTTTCGACTGAATTATGGACTAATCGGAATCACCCAACTGATTTGGTTAACCCAAAACTAAAATACAAATGCTAGCCAAGTGTACAACAAAATTAATAGTTTAATACTTGTTGTATGACATTAATCGATCAATGTTACCTATATACATATAATTATTATAGAGTATAATTTATATAGGGAAAATTTTAATTTGCAAAGTCATAGCATATTTAGAATATTTTGCAAGGTCATACAAATGATATGTCAGGATATTTTCAAAATATTTTAGGAAAAATATTAGATGAATTTCCAAAAAAAAGTATAAATTTCAACCATTTCAAAAATATATGTTAAAACTTTAATTATATTCATGTATAGTTGGGATACAAATATGTAAAACTTATAACCTTTCCCATTCTTGATCTTAGCAAATTGTAGTATGACGATTCTACGATCGTCGTCATTCATATATTTTGTCATTTGTTGTGCATACGTACAATATAATGTGCATTTTAATGTGTTTTTCCTACATTATATTAAACAAAACATATACGTTAAATTTATGAGAAAGAATAACGATAAATTAATTATAATGAGTACATTGAATAGAATGTACTGCAAATCTTTTAATTCCATCGTCAGATGGTAATTTGGAGTAGAATCCTTTGAAACATTCAACAGATCGCCAAGTGCGGTAACCTCACCAATGATATCTATATTGAAATCAAATAACATGTTAGATTGTTTCACAATTAAATATAATTATAAACAAAATTTATTATATTTAAATTTATGAAAAAATTACCAATTAAAATCGTGTCATCCATCTCGTTCTTTAGGATTTTGTCAAATCATGGCGAATTGAGCCATAACTTAACTGTACTGGTGGTAGTTGTAATTGTTTTATGTGATATCATAAAACTTTATTGTCATTGTTATATTGTGCGTGTGTGTAACATTAAATATCATATCACTTTATGTGTATAGAATGAAATCATGTTCTAGAGTTGCTGTATAATTTGCTACTATTATATGTCAGTGAGCGACAATGATATGGGATATATTAGCCATAATAAAGAAGATATGAGATGAAAATCTTAGTCGTATAGTTGTTGACATATTACTATGATAACATAGAATATCCATTATTACTATAATAACATGTTGGAACATTTATACATAAATGATCCATGACCTAATGAAATTAGTAGGTGATTATATAGGACAAATCATAGCAAAGGGCTATTTGGAGTAAGTACCAAAATTGGGTAGAAATTTGGTGGAAAAATGGGAAAA